>JAQFZC010001107.1:0-34320 GCA_034695205.1 Dicyrtoma fusca
TGTTTCTATCTACTCATTCCTTTCAGTTCTACCTTTAATTCATCTGACGACTGCAATGCTGCATTCAACTATGTACTCCCTAAAGAGAGATGATCATAAATGCCTAGATGCCTACATCCTTTACGTAAGGATGTACCTAGGCAGGGGTATAACGTTGAACGTGGACGCTGACTAATAGTGAGATATGTACATACGCACATCAAGCATAAATGTATCCGTAATCATGCCGCATTTTTGACTAGCTCGAATTTGATATTTGAATCTAAGTACAACAATTCTTGTAGATGTAGATCCCCTCAGCTATCTCCACAGAAGACAGGACAGGACAGAGCAGAGTCACAGGATAGATAGAGACCATGCAGCTATATTAGGTCACACAAACAATGAAATACTCCATATAAATTTTTATACAATCTCTGCATTTGAATTCCACTCTGCCTATATAATCCATCCAATTAGTCGTAAACTCGTACTTGTAGTCGTAACTGTGAGGGAACTGAGGGGAAAAAAAATGAACAATAGTAAGTTCTCATCATCATGACTGCAAAAACAACTCAAGCGTATCACTACACAAAAGAAACCACGGCATCACTACACAACTGTACATGTCTTATGCCCAACTGCACCACCACTCTCGTTGCCAGCATATTTATATGAATGCTACCCCAAACTTTAATCCTAGTTTAGTTCCATCTCCATGTAGCTTGTTTCCAAACACATTTGCCATTCCGCATTATTTATTTAGCTATTAAGTCATAATAATACTGGAAACATGTACTGGCATAATTAGCAACACTCTCAAGCAATTGAAAACTGGAATTTAATTAAGGCGAATGAGAAAATAAAATACTTAGGTACGTTACAACAACAAAGTTTAGCTAATAAAATTAAATTGAAAGTTTAAATTGGATTTCGCTAATGGAAGCAGTAAAAATAATAACAATCAAATATTAATTTTGAGAGCCCATCAGTCCTTCCCCCATACCGCACCGTACCGTGAAGCTGCGAGAAGCCCTGGAGTTCCCGTGGATTTGTTCCTTGCAGTGCAAATTGCAAATTAAAAGCGTGGAGCAAGACGAAATTCACAAATAGAAAATGATAATGCAAACAGCCGTATACTAGTTTGTTTTTTTTTAAACTCCTATAGTGTTCTTTAATAGTGTTGGTGCTAAATACATACTACTTACGTGTTACTAGATATTTTTTTTTGCAAGTTCTAAAGTTAAAGTTGAGGTGTTCAGTCAAGGTCGCATATATTTTGAGTCCAGTCGAGATCGAGAGTTGATGAGCCTATTTATGTATGTACTCGCCTACGTCCATATAAGCGTTGGATAAGTACTACGTGTGTTCTGTTCCAATCAAGGCCAGTATCAAAGAATAAAAAATTGCAATAATGTGTTCACATCTCCAATGAGTGCTCTGCCTGTGCACATCCCGTCCGTCCACTCTTATGTATTGTGTACTCGTGTAATCGTAAATTGTATGTAATTCCTCATCACATCGTAATGTATTACCGCCTAGAATTAGCAATTCCGAATAAGTTCTTTCCGTCCACGTCTGATATACTATAATGGGCAACCAAGTCAAGGCTCACGATCACGATTACAGTGCTTGTCGCTGAGTCAAATCTCATGGGCAATTGAGCAAAGTAGATACATACTCAAGTACTGACACAGGGAAGCTATAATTCCTTTCACTGTCTTGGGCAAAAGTTAAATGCAATAGTGAGCTCATAAGCCGGAGGAAGGTGACTGTGTGACTCTGCGTAAAATTTGTCCCTACAAACTTTACCCACACAGCCCACTACAACATACATCAAAAGCTCAGCCAGTTTTCTCCAAGACAGGAATTATGTACTTGCAAGCAAGCAAGCAACTTGCTGGGCAGAGTGAGAAAGATATATGAAGGAGCATTTGCATTTGATTGTCTTTCTAAATGGGAGCCAGTTAGGAGAGGAAGAGTAAGGACGGGCAGACAGAAGAGCAAAAAGAGCGTCTCTTGTATTACATCTCTGAAGCCCAAAGTGCGTGGTGTGGTTTTGACGCAACCCTGACACTGACCCTCAATTTCCCATTTAGACTGTGGATCTATCGCAGCAAAAGTTCCCGTTCCGAATGACTGCTCCCCGACTTTTCTCCAGCTACATCACTCTACGTTCTACGTCTACGTCTACGTGCCACTACTATTACTTTTAAAGAGACCACCGAGTATCCTCCCACAACCACTCCAGACGGCTGAGAGACGGGTGGTTTGAGTTCTGGAAATTATGTATCAGTAGCGGAAGGGGAAATACCCGGGAATCACTCACTGCAACTAAACTATCTACGTACACAGAAGGAAACTTTGACTAAGGGAGGATACAAGCCTAGGAAACGCAAGGAAACGTAACCTGCCTCCTGCCCGCCTGTCTCCTCTGATCAAGGAAGGAGAAAATCAATGACATACGTCGTGAAGAGAAGAAGAAAGAAGCCATGTGCATGGCATTTACTTCATTGATTATTTCTATCATCCCCTCTCAATACGCTCTCCAACTCCGGCTATAATCATAATAATCCTCCAAATCAACACACATATATAACATTCCAATTTTTATACCTTTTATACTTACAACAGGCCAAAGCCAAGACCAAAAACCAAAAGCCAGCCAACCAACCAACTTTACATAGTACAATATCCCCCGAAAATCCCTAATCCGAGTTCCAATACAGTTTGTCAAAATCCGCTCCGCAGTCATATCACGTTCTAGAGGAGTAATAGAACTACACAGTAGCGAGAACAACCACATTAACTTCCAATTTCAAATCTAACCTTCAGCTCAGCAAGACTTCACATCTTCACCCAGCACAGCCTTACTACATACAATCACAACAATATCCCTTTATTTTATTACGAAATTAAAAACGGAACCTATCCGCTCTGCTCTGCTGCTGTAACTGTAACGGTGTGGAGGCAAATATAATAAAATACAACTTAGCACTTCAGTGAACAGTCGGTTCATTCTTTATACACACAACGGAATAAGACACAGATAATATTTTGTAACATAAAATACAGAAAATACCTACACGTAGACGACGATAGGAAAGGCGCAAACTATTTAATAACTTACTAATAAAAACGGGAATAAAAAGAAAAGAGGTAGTCAAAAATAAAGATAACAGTAACACTAAAAAAAATATGACTCTGGTTTGGTTACATTATTCAACGCTACCTTCTATTCTACAAAGTTCTATTGCAAAGTCATTACCATTTTAACTCGATTTTATATATACTTAAGTGAAAATGTAAACAATCCGAGAGTGAGTAATTCAAAGCAGTGACTGAAATACAAATACTACATACAAAAGAAGGATAGAAGAAAAAAACAGTGCAAGAGCACGAAACGTAGAACAACGGAGGACAGAAAAAATAAATAGAGTCAGAAAAAAATCTCAAGTGCTACAAACACTAAGTCGTAAGTCTTTTAAGTCAACTTTGCATCGTACACATACAAAAACCTCGTGCTATTAAAGGGAATATATAAAGTGCTGACTGTGACTTGATATCGGATATGTGGTGCGGAATTCAGCTGATCCTGAATTGAGTGACAAGACAAGTGAAGATGATGAGATGAGTTAATTGTCAGATTGTTTTGTCCCTGAAATGGCACTAATAGTCCTTCAAGGCCAATTCGGTTGAATTGTTTGCTTTACTTTACATGCGAGCAGAAGGTGCCTATAAGGTACTTACTGTACTTGCACTGCAATCATACTTGGTATATACTTGCGATTGATCAGCACTCCTCAAAACGACTGACTACTCATCTCACTTGACAGTATTGAACTCCCAGTAGTATTTGTAATTATATGCAGCGGACTGCCGACGGCTTGTTGATATTGGTTCCATTGGAGGAATTTGTGGAGGTGTAATAATCGTTAAGGTCTATCTAATCGCAAGTGCTATTAAGGAAAGAAATAAACACGGACGGCCACTGTCACAACAACAGTAAGGGAACTACATCCAAGCAAATTCCAGACTCACTGCCACCGACAGGAGAAACACCAGAAACAAAAGAAACACAGTTCACACTTGTATAGAGAGTGAAATGACTTGAGTCAGCAAAAATTTCTACCCACCCCAAAGAATTTGTAAAAAAAAATAAAACAGCGTCGTGAACAAAGAAAAAGAATACCAGAATGGATCTATTGTTGAAATTTCTAGTCTTGTTGCTGTTCCCATTGGTTCCGGCCATTGATTTTGTGTACATTCGATCAGGTTCCTTTGGACAGCACGTCACATCAAATACTCTGAGATGGACCAAAGCCAGTCCCAAAGACCCTATTGCTGTTCCTAACAGAAACCTTAATATCTGTCACCTTTCGTCTGGTAACTTTAAAACCTCCATACATACACATAATTCTGATTTATTATTGTAGTACATATATTTTAAAGTTCATAGGGAATCATACAAATAGGTAATTAAATAATTTGACTATCACAGGACCAAGAAGCATAGGATTAGAAGAGGATGGACAGTGTAGAGTAGAAACTCATGACGGCCAAGAGGAAGTCTCATCTTCGTACCAACTCTTATCTGGTCATGCATCAAAAGTCGTTTGGACACCCTGGCAACGTCCTAATTCACCTCCGACGGGCTCTGTCGCTCTCTCAGAAACTCGGTTCATTGCGTACAGTCCGACGACGGGGTCTGTGGGCTACGTGGATTCCAAGTCAAATCTTGGGACGTGTGTTTTTCCCACTGGACCCGAAACAAAATGTGTCATTCTCACTGAAATCGAACCAATGGGCTACGAACTCTCAGAAATTGAATTGAAAAAACCAAAAGAATTTGTGGAGAGTCCTGTCATCCTTGCCACTGCCACGCTATCATACATTCCCCCCGATGATTCCAATGAAGAGGACATTCAATTACAATCAGGACAAGGAAGGGGAAAAACTAGAGCAGAAAAAGTTCTGACATATCAATTGAATCAGTTTGACTATTGGGGCCAAGGCCATTTGATGGCTAAAGGACTCCATACTGTCATTAAATTTCCCCCGGGCACGCAGCCAAACCAAAAAATCATCGAGTGGGGAATTTCTTTCATTCAATCAAGTAACGAGAAATTTTAATGTCATTTTAAATTAATTTTTAACAGCCGTTGTACATTGTAGGAACAGTAGTACCTACAATGTACATACTACTGATTATGTACTAACGATAAGTTTGTACTCTAACAGTGAATAGGCTTTAATGTTCTTGTCTGATGTCTGTAGGCAAAACTGAGACTGTGCCAGTGTATGCAGATTTAGACTATGGGACGGGACTGAATGTAACAATTCAGGGAATTCATCGCAAAGGAGAAATGACATACTGGGCACTTCTAAAAACCTTTTACAAAGATGGTTCAACAGCCAAGAGACATATTCAGGGGCAACGCAAGGTTGACCAAGTGGAGGACATTCGTGTGAAAAAGGGACCATTATTCTACGTCAATGATGGCTCACTTGTGACCACAACTACAACAACCGTCACACAAATCACAACGACAGAAACTGTCAACGTGCCCGTGGAGCAACCAGAACTAACCTCATCTCAGGTACAACAATCTACGGAGCATGACGAACTGGAATCCGAAAGATCGTCAAACCTAATGCTGAATTCGGCTGCTTTAAAACTGTCTTGGTCAAATGACAAGAGCTGCCTCATTGGCTTTACTATATGTACTTTTATTTTCCAAATTCTGCGCACCCTGTGATGATTTACCCGCACACTTAACATTCCAAACATCCGCCGCAATGCATCCATCATGACGACTGGTTTGCAGGGTGTTGCTACAAAGATTTATCTATTCAAGATCTGACACACAAGAACAGAACACGAAAAAAAGAAGCCACTGAATCCCTATCCCTGTATTGAGCAGAGGCATACGCGTGAGCTTGTAGGCACAATAAAATAGTATTTGAAGACATTGTCAATGAACTGAGAATCAAAGAAGCCTTCATTCGCGTCGACTTTGCGCCCGTAGAAGAATTGCAAGAGTGGACGAAGCGCTGATAGTAAATTAGTATTATCTATATATTATTATACCTATGTAACAAAAGTAGTTTTAGTAGATGTAAATTGAGGCTGAGAGGGATAATTTTATGAATATATTAGTAACACAGATGTTAGATATAGGACGGAGATTACGTAAGTACAAGAGTACCTGTAAATATACCTAAACAATAATAACCGATGACAATTAAATTTCAGTGACATTATTTTCAATCAATTTACACAGCACTGGCTACGACTTTACTGTCTTCTTATTTATGATATATTTGAATCAAATTTCACCCATTCTGAAAACCTCAGTCATGTATCGCATGAAGTCATAAAATATTTAACTGCTGTAAACCCCATAAAATATTTAACTCAGTAGATCCCAAAAATAGCATCACAAAAGTTACTACTTATTACGCAATATCGCGATTGACTTGCATAACATAGGAGTTAATGTAAATAATTCTTAATATGTAATATTGGTAATCATAACAGGTGCATAAAAGTATGTACGGGACGTATACGGATATAGGGAAGAACATCATAAAATCACTAGTACTATTAATAGCTATTGAACAGCTCAAGAAAAACGTGCGAAATATTTTTTCTGAAAAATACGTTGTTTACGACGTAAGGTAAAGCTCCTCCTTTTTCATGTAATTTATGACTAGATCGGGAACTAAGTAACGAATAGACTGACCTCGCCTTAGAGCAAGTCGGATTTCTGTTGAGGAGATATCATTAGAGATGAATTCTCGAACGATGAAAAGATTATTCTGCAAATTATACACAATTTATAAAAAATACTGAACAAAGGACAATTAAAAATCTGAATGAACATGAAAATATACTAAATTACCTGGTTTTCGTGTAGAGCGTCTGATTTATGAATTGAAATTAAAGGGTCGTTGCCACTTCTAGTAATAGAAACAATTCCAAAGTCTTTTGCAATTGTAAGCATCTATAAAAATTGCAAAATAAAAAAAACTGCAATAGTGCTTGCAAGTAATTTTCTAAGAAATAACTAAAGGCAGTATTATTATGGAGTTTTATCGGATAGTGAACTGGCTGTAAACGTAAACCTTTTGTTTCTCATCCACTGAACTGTAGTTAAATTCATTAAAAAAAAGTTGCTTTTGAAATGTTTCTGATGAATGCCGATGAGAAACAATAACGAACATTCATGCATCAGGTGGACAGCGGGTTCACTAAGGAAATTAAGAAAAAAACTAACATCATGTGCTGACCAAAGTCCAGGTATATTGAAAGATTCTAACACATCCGCCCCGCATAAAAGCTTGCAGGTAACAGGGACAGAATTTGGCTCTAGTATTTCAGGCATCCATTTTTCTTTTTCCATAATTTCTCCGCTAATGTATTTATCTATGCACGACTGCAGGAAAAATGAGAAAACGTGATAACAAATAAAGTATTTTAAACAACCCTTATGTCGCAACGAGACATCCAAATAAGTAATGTCGTAATTAAACACCTGATGATAATCCAATACTGGCCTAGTCCTTGTCCATACATTATGCTGCTCAGCTTCCCAAGATGACAGCTTGACCCAGCTATTATTTTCTAAGGCTAAGCGAACCATTTCGAGTCGATGATGGGATGGTGCTAGTCCCTATAGACAAGACGCAAAACTAGTGTTTATCGATTAGGAATAGGAATCATCAAAAATATCAGCAGCAGAGCAGCTAATTATTTCTTAGAAAGAGTTCATAACTTCTGCACCTTTTTTCCATAAGCGTCGTGCACAGGTGTTATAATTCCGCCAATCACATTGAAACGACCAAGCTTGTGCAAATAATCTCTAGCCAATTCTGCAAAGACAATTCCAACACACATCATGTAGACATTCAAACTTACAATCCAATTGTTCTTCTAATGACATGACGAGACAGAACCCATGAATCTTGTACAACAATAAACAATGGCGATTTTCATAAATTAAATTACACAATCACTAGCAACAATAATTCCTAAACTATCAACCATTCACAGAACATGAGCACCACAAGTGAATTTAAAGTATGATTATTGCAAGATTTACTCACCAAACATTCTAAGATGCATTATTGTAGGTGGATTGAAAGATCCACAGGCAATGAGGATGACCCTCTGAGTAGCTGTACTACACATGACTGACAGCTGAGATCACTTTCAACCAACTCTTGAATGTACCCTGTAAATTTAAAACATTGGGAATTTACTAGTGTCAAAACAAAACTCGACAATCAACAATTCGAAATTCACGTGTTACTTTGTTTACATCCAATGCAATGTCAAATGTTGAATGTTATTACTATCAACGATACAAGATTTAGAAACTGACACGGAAAAGAGCTCAAAAAGATACAAGCAACAACAGTTCAAGTTTAATTAATAGCATCAGCTAGGTTGTAGGAACTGTTAAATGTACCACTGGCAATTGCTAGTGAAATCATTTCGAATTTCGTAAAAATTACGTAAAAATTAAAAATAACAAACAACAAAAATGAATAAAAATACAGAAACAAAATGTGAAAGAAGTTGCAGTTTGCAGCCGCTTCTTACCTGGTTTATTACTACCAGATAGGCTTGAGTTAGACCTATGTTTGCTTTATGACGAATAATTGTCTTTAATCAATCAATAACGCCTAAAATTGACCAAACAAGTAACTTCCGGGTATTGCCCGCATTCCCTATTTGAACTCGGACTCCCTAAATCACGTCACAAAACCCAACCCAAACCCAAGGTCGCTCAAAAATCACTTCCATTCACGGTAGAAAGAATAATCAAGGACTGCACTCGATTTTGCAAGGCGCCTTTCTCGCCACATGATCACAGGCGCCCTTCTTCTGCAAACTCAATCTTCAATCTTCACACTGTCCACATTTCCATTTCCACAATTCTGCATCTGCAGACTGGGCAGACGTTCATTTTTTCGAAGATCGTATCAAAATTCTTGGCTATTTGTCATTTGTGTCTTCAGTATCAAAACAATTCATTAGAACGATCTAATTAATAAATTACAAAATTATTTATTTGCATTCCCGTAACACGTTCAACGTTGAGTAAGGTGAGGGCCGGGCAGACGAGGTCGGGTACGTAATACCTTTCACCTTTGGTGCCTTTTAATTTTGGTTGCAAAACTTTTAAATACGTCGTAGTAATTTAAAACAACTTTAATTAATGTGACTTTATTTACGTGTCCAGGTTTAGTAAGTAATTATTTATGGACATAATGAGTGACAATAGTGACTTAAGTGCAATCGATGCCAGTGCGGCTGCGGCTCCAGCAGTTGCCCAAGAAAATGTGATTCTTGACAACAATGTACCATCCGATCCGTCCGAGTCCGGAAATGTTCTGTCCAAGAAGAAGTTAAAGCGTCTGGCCAAGCAAGCACAATGGGAAGAAAGGAAAAAAATAAAAAGGTTGGTTGTTGTTGTTGTTGTTGACATTGATATTTTTATATGGAGCAGTGGGTCATGGGTGCTCTTTATTCATTATTGGGGCAAATGTTGATTTTTTAATTACTTATCTGTTTTGTACACCTTTTTTAATAATTTTTTGTGATGTATGTATTTACCTTTTAGGAAAATGCAAAAAGACAAGAGGAAAGAATCTGGAATGCCGAATAGATCAAAAGGGGGTGGAAAAAGGAGACGAAGATTTAAAAAAATGAAGGACTCAACATGCAAATTACATATTGTTGTTGATCTGTCGTTCGATGAGCTAATGATTGAGAAAGTAAGGATCATTTTTAACACGAGTATTTAGTATTAAAATTTTTTATATTTTAGCGTATGTATTAGTGAATTAGGGGATGTTCTGACATTATAATGTAGGTTGTGTTTTGTGTTTTCGACATTTAGGATCTTGTAAGAACGGCGAATCAAATTAATAGGTGCTACAGCGTAAACAGAGCATTAACAAATCCTACCCAGGTAAATCATTCTGTATATAGTTCTTATTAATTGAGTGATGTATACTAAAGGGTATTTAATAATCCTCCCATAATAATATACATTTATACTATTGCTACACTTACAGTGCTTTGGTTTAAATAAAACGTGTATTATTTTTGCAGTTCCACGTAACCAGCTTTGATGGTTCATCCAAAACTGCTATGGCTAAGCAGATAGGGTTTGATAACTGGGATGTAAGTCAAAGTCAAAGTTTTTATTAATTAGGGAAGTAATATTATAATTCAATAATCTGCATTCATATTGTCAGTTGATTGAATGGCATTGTTCGTGAATGAACAGGTAGAATTTCACGAGAAGCCTTACGACGAAGTCTTCGATAAAAGTAAAATAGTCTACCTAACCAGTGATTCACGCAATGTCCTTACTGAGTTGGATCATGAAAAAATTTACGTAATCGGGGGGCTCGTAGACCATAACGGTAAAAAGGTATGTACAAAATTACGAGTTTGTGTCTTTTGACTAATGAGAAACCCGTTTGTAACCAGACAATGAATTTATAGATGAAGCACAACTGTGTGTATGACACTTTGGTACTACTATTTGCTTTCTTATTTATCCAGGGACTCTGTCATCAGCTAGCAACGGAGAAAGGGATTTTCCATGCACGTCTTCCACTCATGGAACATATTGACATGAAGACAAGATGCGTTCTTAGCATCAATCAAGGTATGCATTATGCATTGAACAAATACATACGGAAGTAAAAAGTTTTTCAAATGAATTAGTTTGGTGTTTTAATAGCATTTCTTTCTTACAGTGTTTGCCATCTTAGCTAACGTTTCCCAAGGAAAGGGATGGCAAGAGGCCATTTTAGATGCAATTCCTCAAAGGAAAAATGCGCAGCCTAGGGAAGACCAAGATTCGTCTGATGACGAATTCGAACAGGAGCACTAGTTTTTACGCCTGTATAATTACTGTGCTGGGTGTCCATTTCCTTCGTCCTTTTATTATTGATGTTCATTTTTATTACTGTGATCGAGAGTTGGAAAATAATAAAATGCTTGCATGTGCTAGCTGTACTACGTCCAAATATTTTTAAAGAAAGTGTACGATGTGTTTTAGGATAATACATATATTATCTGCACACGCATAACCACACAAAATGCTATTTATTATAAATTCATTATGTAACAATAAAATGGCAGACGACGAATACTACCTCAGCCAACTCACTCAGTTTCTAAGTAAAAATTGCTGTCTAGACTAAGTAGCCTTTAAAATGCCTAAATTATTTATCAGTAAAAAGGGAAATTCCAAAAAAGTAAGTTACGTAGGAAGATAAAACACGGCTACGCTTGCTTTTGAGGTTTGACGAACACACGCTTCCGTTTTTGACTTCGTAAAGTATGAGTTAATTTGGCTAACTGTTCATGAACTTCTCCAAATATTTCAGACTGCTCTTCAGATGGTATTGTAGACCTAAATTAGACAATATTACGATGTTTGTGTATGCGTTCATCAATTAACCGCAACTGCTACAAAATAAAGGTGATAAAGAACAAATAAAATGAAACTCACCTGTACGTCTTCATAAGGTCAAACTTGTCGTGCTCTAAATTATTATGCTTTTTGAATAATTCAAACTTCTTCTTCTGCCATCGTTCCAGTTGATCATGAAAATCTTCTACGCCTTTCAAATCCCACAAGTGCCACTTCGCAACCCATGGCTTGGGCTTTAATTTTATCTAAATTTATTAAACATTACAGTGAAAAGTAAATTCCCCAGCAAAGGTTACCATTTGTCAATTAGACACAAATATAATAAATTGTCTTTCGAGTTCGTTAAATGAATATCGTCCTACCTTAAGAGGATTGACTGGGACAGGAGCATCGGGAGATCGTAATTCTGGGGTCATGTCAAAAGGGAAAGTTGAATATTCGATGGGACAATCTCTTAAATATCGTAAATTTTCGTCCAATCGTTTTTCGAGTTTCAGAACATTTATGGACTGTATAGTTGGGTTATACATCTCATACATGATTTCAACTCCTACAAAGGGCATAAATCAAAAAATCATTAATTTATGAAAGTATCAAAAAGATAGTTGTATGAAAATTAAGCATATTTACTTACCTTGTCCATCTACCGCATTCCTAAGGTTAAACCAGGCACGAAGGCCACATCCCCCTCGTTCAGTACAAATTCCAACAAAGGTGTTCGCCTTCCCCGGTGCATTCCAGTCCGAAACAGTCACTTTCATAATGCTACCTACAAATAAAATAATTTTAATAATCTATACGAATATCTAATAAATACCTCCAGACCTGATAACTAAATGCCCATAATTACAAACACGTATATGAGTATAAAATATGTATTTTCTTCAACGTCAAACGGAGCACTAAGACCTTCTTCAAAGCATAACCGTGACGGTATCAATTTATACTTTAATTTAGCATGAAAATATTCATACCAACGTAAAACTCTGGGATATCAATATTAGATCTTCTTCGAAGCATGTCAATTCTCTCCAGCTTCTCCCGAATTCGATTCCTCCAGTCGATCCTGGGGTCAGGTAAAAATTCTGGGTAAATGTAGCGAAAGGGTGCAAAGTTATCCTCCTTCTGCTGAATCGCTGATGGTCTTCGCGATGCTTCCGATAATTGAGCCTTCACTTCATCCCTGGACCGTTCTTGCTCCTTCCTTTCTTGCTCTTTCCTTAAATGATCTTTCTTTTGATTTACTATTTGGTCTATAAAATTAATTTTGTTCACGCTTTTGTACAGAGCTACAAAGAAAACAAAAACCATACATCAACATTCAACATTCAAGTATCCACATTAAGTATTTAATTAACCATTTAAATGGCATAATAATTTAATTAGAAATTTAATATATCAAAAAACTGCAAATATCCACAGTTATTATAATCAAATTACCAACACATTTACATTTACATTGTCACTTACATCTATTTAACGGTAACGACTGCTGGGCGATGATTATTCGACGGGAAAGCAACATCTTCAAATCGATCAATCATAAACTACGAAGGTGAGGATTTCTATAAATACTTGATTACCCAATTCAACAACAATTAAACAGCTAAATGTATTCTTCTTTTTAATAACAAAAATAAATTATTGTAAAAGTTATTAATTATCAAACTGTTCATATCCTTAAACAACCGGGCTTCTGATTCTGATTCTGTAAGCTGCCGTTTTAAAGCTTTGAATGCTGCACGTAAAAGCTCATGTGCTCCAAAGAATTCAGAATTTTAATGTAGAAAGATCTCAATAGGCACCGCTGCCGATGGAACAACGTCTTTCTTTCTTAAAGCCTTCCCAAAGTGATTCTGATTATACGATTAAATAATATAATTTACTAATAAAATTAATAAATTATTTAATTTATTCAAGTAAGTAGGTACTTATACGTAATAAAAAAGCATGTCGGTATTACTTAACTATTTGCCACTTGCCAATTTATTTTTGGGCTTGCAGTCCAAACTGAACTCAAGCCCTTGTTTTTCTGCAGGTGTATTAGGTGCTTACATTTTTTCCAAGCATTTTCATCTTAATTTTTTTAATCTACATATCAACCTATCTTCTGTAAGTACTTTACTGCATCTTCGGCATCTTCGGTGTCTCTTGCTGCAGGAATAATAATTATAGTTCCCTTCTGCATATTAAGTATTTACAAGGACCATTAAGCTACTGCAGCACTTTTCCCTTTCCTAGAATTTACAAATACGGGGAAACGTAAGTAGATACTTACTGCAGGTGGCAGGTATTACATAATAGGAACGATACATTTCGTGCATAATTAATTATATTAGGTAATACTAATTAATTAAGTACACAAAACAGAAATAGAGACACACCAGGACCTACAAGGTAAGTGTTTGTTCTTACCGAGGTGTCTTTCTCCCTATTTGATTATTTGCGTGTATACATACTTTCCATCGGTAACTTGTGGTAGACATTAAATATTGCTCAAAAATTAATTGAGACCGGCATGTCTCATGATCTAGTTAAGATAGTCCGTGCAATTTGGAAATACAAAAGAATAATGTCCATGAGTCATTTTTACACATTTTACTTTTTATCCTATACATTCCGTGTCCCATTTTAATCTAATCTGTAAAGTAAAAATGTGCTTGTTTTCCGTCTAGTTACTTACTTGTTAGACATGCTATTGCTTTCCAGTCCAGCCAGCCAGTCCAAGCCCCCCCCCATCCCCTCAGAAAAATAGGAGCTTAAAAAATAAGAAATAAGACTGCGTGGTCTGAATGTTTTTTGGTACCTATCTAATCTAACTAGATTGCATGGTACACCGGTACACACTGGCCAACTGCTTACACAAAGCTGTTTCGTTTAAGCTTAATTTAAAAATAATGGGAGAGCCGAGTCAAGTATGTACTAACACAAATATGTATTTCCTTATTTTACAAGATCAAAAAAGTATAACGTAGGTAGTTTCATGGGCTGTGCTTTTGCTACATGGCATGACTTGAGTTTGAGTTGGCATTTTAATAAAATAGTCCATTCATTGGCACGCGAGCGAGCAGACAAAGGGCAGAGTAATAAGAAAGGGCAAAAGTGCTCTTTAACCGTCTAAACTGCGCCCAGGACTTTAAATAATACAGTAATGCATACTAACATCATTTCGAATTTGAATATTCTATAGTGAGTATGTAGTAGTAGCAAGTAAATAGCAATTTTTTCGGTTTCATTAAACGGCAATTGCTCGTGGATTATAACATCCGTATATATTCTGTATATTTTTATATTTTTTTTTCGTTGAGCTTAATGTTGCAAGAAGGGCTTCTGAGTGCTCCATTTATCATGTGTCATCTCATCGACGTACATGAAAATATCTACAAGGTTGAGATAAGGTTGAGTGTATGGACCCTCGTTTTTAGGTGGTAGCAAAGTACCTAATCAAGATAGCATGAGGCTTTACTTTTACAAGTAGCACATGGCTCCCGGCCACTTTCCTTACTTCCTTGATATATTGATTTGTAGTTAGCAGCCTACCTGCTTTCTCTCTCACCTCACCTCACCTACCTCTGTGGGTTCAATCTTAATCCCTATGCCGTATTTGTCACATCTAGCAGTTGATCCTCATTAATCTTTAATCCTTTCATCCTTCCAGATGCAAAGTAGTTCTTTCTAAAGTAAATGAAGGCATGTGGTTCTCAATGTATACAAAACACTTCGTCTGTATAGAAAGGGTTTTGAAGGAAAAACTATTGGCTTTTTTTGTTGATTAAATAATACTTAAAACATTTTAAGAATCTAAATTTCATTTAATAATTCGCAACTTTGTGACTATTTTTTATTTTCGGTTTGAAGTAGGCATGCCTTTGTACCATTGCATTGGATGCACAATCCCGAAACATAGTTTGCTGTATCATAAATATACATTATGTGCAATTTGTGTGATAGTAATACCAATTGGTTGCGCCGTTATAGCGGGGTCACTATCTTTCGACTGTAATACATAATATAAAAATAATAATTTCGAAATTATGTACTTAATTCCAGAAGCAGAATCCCAGTTGATTATGTTATTGACTGAAATTGTTGGATACGGCGAGACGATCGGACGGGGCTCAAACTAGCAATTTAATGGCAGTCAATGACGTTGCACGTACGAAAGCATTCAAATAAAATACTTACATGGCTAAATAAATATATAATACTCACATACAGAAATGATGCAGACATTTCCCCCGTTCCGTTTCCCATCAAAAAAATTGTATTTCCTAAACAACACACAAACAAAGCACATCACTGAACAAGCCATAACCATAAAATCTAAGATGTAATAACCCGCGCATTGCCTAACCCAGACATACATATGGGAGTAAGTAATACAGTAGCCACCTCTATAATGTGATATCAATGAAGAACAAGAAAAACAGAAAAACAAGTGAACAACAATATTAATACAAAGAATGAAATGTATACTTGAGTAATTATATTATTCTTTTGCTCAGAGCATCCACACTCGTCCCTCGTAGGGCTGTAAGTACATATGTTGAACATTGGATATTACATTCGAATGCAGTCTATATGTATGGCATGTTTTCTTCATCGTCAGTCCTTGAGCGGAAATAGAGAAAAAAAGTTCTTGGAACGCTCCAATGATTCCCTTTCTCATCTTTAACAAAAACTCAAATGGCAATTTTTCCAACCTTCATCCCAAAATCTACCTTTCTCCATACCTCCATTTACCGTCCGACGAACACAATCTTCCTCTCTTTCTCTTTTTATCTTCTTCTCTTCTTGCCCAGCAGCTGCAAACCTACTTATCTTTTTCTCAGAAAAGTAAAAGTAAAAGTGTTTTTATAAAAAAAAAAACAGAAAAAAAAACAAGAAAAAGAAGTTGATCATCACTTGCGAAAACATGAAGTTGTATGAAGGCCATAAAGAAATGGAGAGGTTTATGCCGAAATTGGAATCAGTTACACAGTATATGACAGGCTATATAGTTTCCCTACATAATAGGTACCTACATATGTAGGGATGATCTTTGTCGGATGGATGCATATGGACGGCTTCGTCTACTACTTGAACTATTTGAAGGTGGATCTCCGAACAGGTTTTTGAAGCTCTTACTTATGTTACGATGTGCCAGTCATCATCGTCGCCCAAGTCCAGATCCAGAACCAGAACCAGAACCAGAGCCAGATCCAGAACGAGATCCAGACGACTTGAGGTGAAAAGTAAAGTAAAAGAAGTAAAAGAGAAAGTTGTCAAGGTGAAGGTGAAAGTGAATGAATAAATAAGAAGGGAGAAAGTCGGGAGAAAGGGAAGTGTAGGTGTAGGAATGAGTGTAGTGTAGAATGTTCAATGTTCAATGCTCTCATGCGCTTTCCGCCGCCAAAAAAAAAAGATTCCAGCTTGTAGTAAAAGCATAAAAGGATGATGTCTCGTCCGAATTCACGGAATCCCAATCCTACTGAGGTCCTTTACTTTCACTTGTGTATGTACGGAGTCGAAGGGAGAAATAAAATAGTTGCGCAGATTCCCATATTTCCTTTGCATCCTTAAAACTTTCTCTGGCCTTCCCTTCTCTTCTCTTCCCTCGCCTTGCCTTGCCTTGCCTGGTGTGGTGGAGAGGCAAAGGCTTTGATTTAATAATCAATAAGGATCAGGACCTTGAATGGAAGACCAAGAGAGACGACTAGAGAGAGAGAAAGAGAAAGGAAAGAGTGAAAAGAGAGCAGAGTGCGAGTGAAGGGTGAAAGGGAATCATGGAATTCCATCCTTGGTCTCCCATCAACTAAAAAACAAGTCTTACCATATAAGTAACATTTTATAACGTCTTTATTATTTTTCTCCTTTTCTCTTTCACTCTCTCCTTCTTTACGTTCTGTCCGTCTGTCTTGTGAGTGTTTCTATTTCACTTTTTACTCATTCATGGCCCCACTCACATGCTCCACTAACTGAGGACTTATGGAGAGTGGTCCATTACTTGATCCTTATCTATCGGTCAACCCTTGTTGTTGTTGTTGCGGTGCAGTGTCTATCGGCAATGGAATTAAAACTGTCGCCACCATCTCCATGGTACGTTCTTCCTCCCAACTCATCTCTAATTATTGTCTGTCATAATCATAATCATTATAATTGTCATAGCTAGAGAGGCTGGACGTATCTCTGTAATCTCTGCAGTCCATTTCCTTTTTCTCTCTATCTCTTAACGTTCACAAGGGAGGGAAAGCACAGGGAGCCTTTCACTTTCGTAATTACCAGTTGAATTAGCTAGATTAAAGGATGCTATCAACTCTAATTAAGTCTCCCGTAAATGGCGTGTTAACGTGTGACGTGACTCACGTTGTGTATACATCTTTCCGCTTTTCCTTTAACTTCTTCTGTAACACGCTGTAAATATAATATGTATGTACCTATACTTACTTGTTTGTAACCACGCACTGGATTTTGTAGACACTTGGTGTGGGGTATGGCATCATGGGAATGTGGTTTGCACTCAAAGCATTTATTTCCTCGGGTGGAGAGAACTTACCGGAGATCCTGGCAATCTGTGCAGTTACATCCGTTGTTGGAGGAATCGTTCGATTTTTATCTTCTTTCTTCCTCCTCCGCGCCGTCAAAACTGTAAGTGTAACACACACAGACACACAGAGGATTAAATTATATTATATTACTCAAGCAATAATAGCGGATGGTGGCATAATAATAATAATAATTGATACTAATGCAGATAAATTGTGGATTTTTTTTTGTAGGAGAGTAAAACAACAGCCAAGATATGGTGTGCTTTGAGTTTCGGTCTGGTCATCGGGGTGACAGCGATCATTCTCGCCGTGTCCCAGAAAGATGCCACGTTTTTTGAAAGTCTCGCAATTAAAGTCTTCCTCTGCATGTGTGCACTAGACTTTCTTCTCTTGCTCTACTTTCTTTGGGTCATCATAGTTTTTGTGAAAGAGATTATCGACATGCCGCCAGCCTAAAAGCTCTACTACATACATACATAATACAGTCAACATCTCATCGAACCTGTAACAACAATGGCAATGTAAATTACTTACATTTAATAAAAATACAGTAATACTATTACTATTACTACACTATAACTCAAACAAACGTACTAACTACAACTAATAATAATAATAATAATTATATAAACTCAATATACTTTCTTATGTATACCCACAACAAGAATAAGAACAAGAACAACCACAACACCAACATAACAGCAGCAGCAATTATGACGCAAATTTCATTGTTATACAATACCTATACTTACCTATAGTATAATGGCCCATAGGTAGTGGGAACGTGTTTTGTAATGTTAAAAAATGTTTCAATTATTTTTTAGTAAGTAATTATTGAGAAAGTTTTAAATTATTTTTTATTGTTATTACAAAAAAATTTACAATTTACAATGTTATGAGAAAAGGGGAGCTGGTCTTCTCAAGTTTAATTTGGCAAAAAAAAACTTGATAATTATGAACTAATAGTAGTGTTACGATTAACGATATTATTATTATGTAGACTTAGTTGAAAGAGCGGACGGACGTACTCGTAAAAAAGTTAACATTATACATTCCAAAAGTAGACTGTGCAAAAACTATGCAAAAACATGTTCATTTAGTCTGCAATAATTGCAATATATGTATGTACTTAATTAACTACATTATAATTACATTTTAAAATTTAATATGTATCCAAGATTTAGCTACACTACGATGCGATGCCATGTCCAATGCAAATATAAAAATGTACGAATACAAAAGTATGAAATTGTATGACAACTATCATCGGTACATTTAAAATATTGTTAACACACAGTACTTCCAAGTTGTATAATGTATTATGAATTAATTGTAATATACATAAACCCCAAATTTCAACAACCCAATCCCATCAAACTCTTCTTAAACTATACTGTACTAATTTGAGTGTAACTCACACACTTAAATGACCTATATGCAATAACAGCAGAAAAGGCAAAAAACGTTTTTCAAGATGTTCACCTTCAACAGTCTTTTTGCACCATATTACCAAAAGTACGTAGACAAATTAATTTAGAAAGGTCTGTCAAAGTCAAATGAAGCATTTTTTGAGTCAGAAATATTATTATCTTTCACGTAGATTTAAAATTAGAACTTTACTCAATATTCTCCTATAATTTTTACAATAATAATTATTAATTAATTACAATATACTCTCTTTCTCTGTATTCACTTGCTCACGCCCTTTAAGGATTGGTGTGACCCTTGACTTCTTCTCTAAATCTGTCTTTACTCTTTAAAACTATACAAAAATATATATTAAAAATACATACAAATTCAAAACTATTACAACAATGAAAACATCTAACTGCAATAATGTAAGAAAGATAAAATGTTGATGTTGTTAAGTACAAGATTTAATTGTTGATTTCAAGAAAATGCTCAATGTAGTTCCTTTATTTCCTTTTTGGTAGATGAATAATTATTATTGCAATCGTCATTTCGTAATTCTACAAATAGGTACTCAAGTATAACAAAAATATAGATAATGTAACATTAATATTTAGTTTCTAATAAGAATTATGAATTACGACTCCCCTAGTTTCAAAAACTAAGTTTCTTAAAACAAACGTAAACGAGAGCTCAGGTTAGCAGCTAGTAATTCTTTAGTACGTACCTACTTTAATTTTTGATATTAAAAAGAAACGGTTTAATATATGTACTATAATTTTGGTAAAGTCTTTATTGTATTGAAGAAAAATTAAAAACAACATTTAATTTTTAAGACAATAATTCAGTTGTTGTAAAATTCTCTGATTCGGACAAATGGAGTTGAATAAAAAATTTCAATCAGCGCTTATCAGCCAGCACTTTCATTTGTATACACACTCACTGGCAATCAATTTCTAAACAGCTATGAACATTTAAAAAGGCAATTGATTGACTTTTTTTTTAAATTAACTTTTAAAAATTAAAAAAGTTCAATAATTTCATACAGCGCCATGGTCTTTCTTAATAGAAAAACTTGGATATAAAGTGATTTGGCGGGATGCCCCTTAAGGTTGCAGGCAAGTTGTTAAAGTTGTTACGGAAACGGAAACGAGCATGTGGCAATTGTTTTTAAGCAGTTTTGACACTTTTCGAACGACGTTTTGCATCTTTCTAAGTAGGCCTTCAAGAATCAAATTCTGATTGAACAAGAGTTTGAAGTTTTAACCTTTTCGAAACGGCATTGTATCCAGTTTTATATCTTTCTCAAAGGGTGAATATCTTGTTTTGCTCATTTTGAAAGTGTTAATTTCTTGTTTTACATCATTTTGAAAATACTATTTTATTGATTTGACCTTTTTGAAAGTGTTAATTTCTTGTTTTACGTCATTTTGAAAATGCTATTTTATTGATTTGACCTTTTTGAAAGTCTTGGTTTAACTGAGTTTTAATGCTTTTTAAAATGTTTATTTCAAGTTTTGACAGGTTTGAAAAAGTTAATTTCTAGAAAAAGCACTTTTGTAAAGCCTTCTTTCCATGGTTTCCCAGTTGCGAATAGGTTAAAGAAAATGACGGACCCGGGTGCGGGGGATGAAGCCGAAAGTTTAATTCAGCTGAAGCGAGATTACTGGGGAGCCAAATTTCCAAGTCAGATTAAGTCTTTAGAAGATGGGAAAGGACGATTGAGTTGGCATCAGATTTTTCAGTCTACTCAAAGCTCCCTTACTCACCAGCCGCCTATTCAGTACCGAATAAATTTTATCAAGTTTGTCATCAAACAAGTTAGGAAAAACTTTCTTCTATTTTTCTTCTTTCTACAAAATACAATGGTGTCCTTTATATAATAGAATATTAATGCAGTTTCTTTTGCCGTGCTGAAAGGGTATTGAAGTAGGGAACCCCTACGACCTTTGTAAGCCCTTGTCAAAGTTAAAAAAGAGTTGTATAAAGAGGAAGCTTTAGGAATTGGAAATTGAAATCAGATGGCTATCTATTCTTTCCATTGTGAATGATGTAAATCGCTTTACATTGTGCATATATTTGTGCTATATACTAGTTTTTTTTCTTGTGTTAAATAGATTGAGTCGAAATCGAAAGCTAATGAAGAGACAGACGGCGAGGAGGTAGAAGAATGGTACGAGTGCCTGGCGAGCGTGTCTGGTGGAAATGTGCTGCACGAACCGTTCTACCGTTTATACGATATGGATGAGACCGGTTCTGGTTCTGGTTCGGGTGGTGCGGGTTGTGGAAGTAATCCGATTAAAATTTATGAGGATGAGAAAGCATTTGTGTCAGACGGCTCGACAGGTTTCATTACCTGGATAGCATCCCTGGAGCTTGCTAAATGGTTGACCATCAATCAGTTCAGGACGTCCATGAATGAAAAATGCGGCTGGGCATTCGAGGTGGGATGTGGAACGGGACTTTTAGCCATTGCCATTACGAAAAAGTTCTCACACTTGGTCAGCTATCATGCAACAGATGTTCACTCTGGTGTTCTCTCCAGATGTCAACAAAATATTTTCGCTAACGAATTACAGGAGCGACTCCATGTGTCACAGCTGGACTGGGTTAAGGATCAACAGGAATTCTTTAAGTGTTTTCAATCTTTGTCCGAAAAATGGAAGCAGCCTGGGATCCTTTTTGGAGCAGGTGAGAGAGGATCCATGGATGTATAATATATTCATCTCCATCCCATTATTAATCACAGAATTGCAGAGGGCTCGTGAGAACTTTCAAATAATGAAGCAAATGCAAATGTACAATACATTGAACTTACAGGGATGTGTGTAGGGTAAGGTGGAAGGATAGATAGAGTGTAAAACATTACCATTGCGTTTCATTTATGTATTTGCATTCATGAGCGTATTTTTTGAGAGGTGAATGAATAATGTTGTGATGAATACAAATGTACCATTATTTCAGATGTAATATTCGATGTAAGTGTGATTGGTAGCTTGAGATGTATAATTGAAGATTTTCTCAGAATACAGCCTACTGGGAAGGTTTATTTTAGTTCTGCTATTAGAAATCAGTCCACGCTAGACGAATTCCAGCGTCAAATTCGTAAGTATTTACATATTTTTGATCGAAAGCAGAATCCGATTTATATGCTAATTGTTTTGTTGTATAATAGGTCCGTATTATCTTTTTTACACAGGGGATTGCAATTTGGAAATCGATATTGTTCATTACTGGAATGGAGGAAATGGTGTCATAATGGAAATTAAAAACCCATCGTGATAACCTTTCTCAGCGAATCCATAATGCAAAGTCTGAGGGTAAGATAATGACATAATATGCAGCACCATGGTTATGTAGCTGTAATTTAAGAAGCACAGTTATATGGTTGATTGCTTTTTGCTCACCTCATTAAAAATGAACTCAAAATGAATAATAGAATTGACAGAATAACATGAACCTACTAGTTAAAAAAATCAAGTTAATACGTTGATAAATTAATATAGATGGATTAGATATTTATCTCAATTTTTAAATATTACAGATTGATAAATAATGGCCACAGGAGGATAAACGGAATTTCTAGTCTCAGCTTCATGTATAACGTCTGTCGAATGAATTTTTGAATTTGCACTGTTCCTCCAAAGCAAGAGGCAGAAAGTTGACTTAATAAAACTTGCCTCAGAAATAACGTACTCGATTGGACCTGTGCAATGATATAGATACATTTTAAAACTTTTATACTGTTGATAATACAGTTCAACTGAAAATCAATGGACGATTCTTCCTTCTGCCACTTGAAGAAAACATGATACCTAACTTTATTAATAATATAAAGTAGGTAGTATAAGTAAGGTATATAAATCATGTCAAGTTAATAAAAACCATACGAGTAAAAATATAAATTAAAACAAGAATTTTATTTTATTGCAAGATTAAATTAACTTACTGAAAAAAACATGTATTCCGTCCTATATTATGTATTATTAACCCAATACACAATTACATATCGCAATTATCGCACATATATGAAGTAACGAGTACCTACATAGGTAACTATAGGGTGTAGTGGTGCGTAACAAGAATTAGCTTGTATACATGATTGGAAAAGAGTGCGGAGTATCGCACAAAACTGAGAAACTAAACATCACGTTAGAGATTAGACTTTACACACGCATAATACAAGGAACCGTGTCCAGCGTTTCACTGGTCATCACAGCACTGCGCTGCTACATACGATTATAATATAGGTAGGTCCTATCTATTTTAAGAATGGAATGATAACTGAAGTATAGACGGGAAATTGGTGCAGAGAAAAATTTACGGGTATGGATCAAGTGATAGCTCACTATAAATAATATTTGTTTAAGGCGGACATTAATGGGTGCAATTCACTCTCTTTTTGAGTTACATTGTACATCAAAACAACCGTGAAAGCATAACTTTGAAAATTTAAAAAAAACTGCGATCGAGCTTGGGAGGTGTAAAAGCCCATAAATTGTACATACGTTGAAGACAAAGGTGCAAATAATATATTAATATGAGAAAATGACCAATGATAAGATTTTAATTCAAGTTAATGGACTGAATGACTACTCCTATGATTCGAGCATGGAAAGTAGTCACGAGCATATAACTCGATTCGTGTAGTATAATTTAGAAAGGTAAAAGTAGGAAAATCGACACTCCCTAATTACTAGCTCGATAGATACGCTAAATTAAATTGCATTAGCACTCGCGTGAGCTTGAGATTTCGTCTTGATATTGAACGCAGTGACTTCGTGGAGAAAAGTATTCATATTGTGAATAGTTGTACCTCCAAGAACCACTGCCAATCTATTCTCATTTCGATTGATGTTATGAATAGCTAATGACTCGGCATACGTGACGCCACCGAGAATGAAGACGATCACTTCTGATGGCCTCGTAGATGACATATCCCCTCCTACCATCCTATTTGGAAACAGTGGAAACTGGGAGTCGCGCAACTTTCCTTTCAGCAAGTCTTCAATAATACCTTTAACCAAAGGTGTATGCTGCGTATAGATGTTCTCGACTCCTTGTAGACCTTTGATAAATCGCTTCGTAACAGCGACAGGATCTGAACCAAATAAGTCTGATCTTCGTTTTTTGACACCTCCAAATTTCAAAATTGATGATACACAATTGATATGCTCTTGGCTCAGTCCTCTCGCTTTCAGTTCACCAACTAATCCTACGATATCATTGTTGGAGTGTGTTTCATACTTAAGAGAGTAGAGCAATACTAGACGAAGAGCATCTGCGTCACGGATTTTAGAATCTCGAATTAATTTCTTCAGTCCCTGAAGTGAAACAGAATGATTAGAATGACACGCGAGATCTTGCTCCAATTCAGATACTTCAAGCAGATGATATTTTTCATTGAGACGTGCTAATTCTCCGATAACTGCAACATGCTTGGATACCGTGCCAGACATCTGCTTGAACTGAGGGTAATTTTCTACGAATGACTTCATATCTTCAATGGACTCCACCTTTTGTTGACTTTTTACTTTAACCTGAAATTCTTCTACTAATTGCCTTAAACTCTGGCCCACAGCACCAAAGTCCGCGTACATGTTGTCAGCAAAAAAAGTGTCATGATCTGGAGATAAAACCACTTCTTTAAAATCCTTATTAACGTCTGTAAAAACCAAATACACCCATTCAATTTAACGCTCATTGAATTTATACCTGAATGCATCGATTAGGAATATTATTAAAATTAGAATGCATACCTGGAGCATTGGCCAAACTAACTCTGTGATTTTTAATCGTTAAGAGCTCGTGGACCATTGCCTGATAGGTCCACTGATTTAAAAGAGGTGTGAGACAGTCATCTCGGCGATCCAAAATCAACAGAACAGGTCTGGAATGATTTCTCCCATGGAAATCAAATAAATTAGATTCTTTGTTCATCAAATTGTGAATTTTGTCCGCCAATTTATGAGTTGGCAAAGATCCTTCTGTATATCGAATCAATGGATATTTTTTCACAGCGAGCAGATAGCTGATGATAACCGAGGCGACAACGCTCACCGTTCCATCCGACAATAGTTCTCCTTCAGAAAAAACGGGGTCCATAGGAATGCTGGAAATGAAGGAATGCGGACTAATTGGAATAAAATCTGCAAAGAATTCACAGATTTCTCGTACAACCTCTTGCTCATCCGCTTCAGCTAGTCTTTTGACATCCGACTTTGAAATTACGTTGGTCCAATGAAGAAAATATGAACCATACAAGGGTGACTTTAATTCAGATGCAAGTAAATGAATATTTTCTTGAGTCGATCGAAGAAATGTTAGGCATTTCAGGTGTCGAAGGGCTTCGCGATTCGTTCTATTATCCAAACGATCGCAGAGGTAAACTTCCTTCTCCATGATTTCTGACTGAGTATAAACCGTACTCACAACTGCTGTCGTCTCTCTATCCATTAGTAAAATTTTCATACCTGGACCACAACTTTGGATCATTCTGTCCAGGTACTGCCGGATAGCTATAATAGCATTCATTTCGATTTTGAATTTTTATCAGACTGTGTAATTAATATTCTTTCGATAAACTTTGATGCGATCGGGGAGATGATTGAACAATGCCAGCTACAATATTTATCTACTGCTTACAGCTCAATGCTCATCTAGACCCCCTACAAAAAAAACACAAAAAAGAACAAAATTTGTTACACATACATACATATTACAATTAGGTAGGTAATTACCCTGCCCATGTAAGTACCACATATGACATATGACATAGTACAACTATTTTTCTAGAATACATCATGTCAAATTAAATAACACGCTAAGATTTCGATCTATGCTAATTGTAATTTTATTCTAAGTGAATTACACTCATTGTCAGTAAGTAACATAAATATCAGAATCACTGATCAACGATATTTGATTTGTTGACGTGGCTAAATGATTTTTACCTCCCAATTATCCTTAAACACTAAATATACGTGTGTACTAGGTCATAGGTAATTAATAGTTAAAAATCGCCCACTTAGATACACAAATAAGTTCTTAAAGTAAAAACCTACCTGTTAGTTTTTAATGCAACAACGGAAAAACGGAATTAAACTATTGAACATTGAACTCCTCAAACATCAAAGAGAGCAAGAAACAGTCGAATTTTTATGCAACTATCTTATTTTTTTAAACTAATATTGTAAGCTCACTCTTCTATCTTTTGGCATCCTGTAGAAATAAATTAACTATACTTCTTCTAATAATTGGTTTCACCAGGTTCCACACTGACAACTGCTAACTGTGAAATAGATACCTAATTAGTCAGGAATTAGACGAATTTTAGACTTTTGACGTTTTTGGGTGTTCACTGTCTGTTCGGCTGCCTTGAAGTTTTGCAAATTGCAACCGTCTGTTTGGAAACTCTTAAAGCATCCCACCACTTTCCTGCACAAGGAAGCATCAGAGAGTTTGTGCTGTGAATAGTCGTACTTCGTAACTATAACTATTAACTATTTAAATTTTTTAAAAACTGTAATTAGAGAAATAAATAAATAAATAATACTATGATTGCATAAAACTTAATTTAATCTAATTAAATGATTTAAAACATCATTTCATTCTACTTGCATTACGTATAATAAGCGTATCACATATGGATGGGCAAAAAGTATGAAACTATGGACCATGTCAAAATAATTGTGGCAAGCTTTAGCCCATGGAATGTGTTCATAATACAGAAAATACCAACTTGTTTTATTTTTTAATTTGTAATTATTTACAACAATACTGATTGAAGATTGGCACTTTGCGGTATAACATGAGTATGGTAACTATTCTAAGCTATAAATTCGGATTAATTTCATTTTGCAACTGTAACACCTGTACAATAATATTATTAGTAGTAGTATTGCATTACTGCGTGTGTTAAATGAATAAACGGTTAAACACAAATATTATGCCTATATATGTATGTACGTCATAGTCATAACATTGATTGATCAACGATACTTGCTACACAAACAATCTAGGGTATATTAGTGACTAGCATTTCTAGTCCAGACGCAATTAAGTAATAATAAGTTAAAAAACTGCAAATACTTACATAATTTACAATGCAGAATTACACTCCACATTACATTGTCCTAGTCGTTAAATTAGGACAATGTGGAGAAGTATTATACTATTACAGAATAGAGATACAACCCGACCAGTGAAAATTGAAACCTTTGACTTTAAAAAGTACAGCACCTCCATGTATAAAAGTCTCAAAAGTTAAGAAGCTTCTGTAATTTGAAACTTTAAGGCAACCAACGTGGTCTTTGAACAAGGGCAGTAATAAACTTAATAAATGATACTGATAATACTAGATAATTAATGAAGACATGATTTGCGACCGGGATTAAAATGCGACATGAGTTATGTCAAAAATTATGATAACGCTAAAAATCAATAAATTACAATTGCATAATACATTGCAAGAAAAACTGGTTTATGACTTCTTAATAATTCCCCATTTTTCAGCTGAGGCTAAAGCATCTGCACAACTTGCTTTTACAGTTTTTTGCTTTTTCAGTATTTCTGGGTTTGGATCATCAATTGGGGGCTGGGCAGATAAGGCCATCAGTATCTGAAATTAGGAAAACACCACGTAATAAATTTCAGTTATAGACTTAATTCCTTGAAAATCTCCAGAGCTTAAGCAAATAAATAATATATACTAATACTAATAAATATAACATAGGTAAATAAATAATATAAATAAATTAAATAAAGCAGAAATATGCACATTTTTCTCTCACCTCGAAAATTGGAGAAGCCACTAACCGCTCCGCGAATTCTTTATCAATAGCTAAAATATTGGACACGATTGCCACTCCACGCAGTTGTAATTCAACGATTGGATTCGCAACAAGCCATAATAGAATTTCCAAAGAATTTGGAGCGGAAGTTAATATTTTCCCACAAATAATTCGACTGGAACAACTTAAAGTCGCAAGCGTTCCAGAAGCTGCCTTCATGGTTTCAAGATCATCATTATCAGGGTCGTCTCCTTCATCCGCTTGAGACGACAGCAATAGTAAATACTTCACACGATCATTATCGCCTTCAAATAGCTGTGAACACAAATCAATATTTCGTAACACAACTCTTCACTTTATCCAATTTGTAATAATAAGTAGAAATAAGTGAACTCGCCGAAATTTAAAGCCAATTACCTTTAGAACATTGTCTAAGAGACACATATTAACTACACACTGAACGGCTGCCATACGAAGTTTCGAATGATCTTCATACATGTAATGTTCGATTTTTACGTAGGCCTGCTCATCCCAAATACGGCGTCTACAGCTTTCCGACTCACTCGCTAAATTGCACAGAGCTAAGAGGGATTCAAAGTTTTCTAAAGCGGTACAATCAATATCCAATATGTGAACCAGAGGTTTGATAACTTCTAACATCCTTTGACCCGGGAAAGCTACGCTTGGTGCCTGGGTCACTCCAAGACGAGCCAATGCATGGGCGGCATTAACTTTCCCTAGAGTAGATTAAATTTTTGAACAATTAGCAGGAGTTACATGTTTACTCTGTGTAAACCAAATCGTAATAATCCATACGCTACTCACCTTTGGGTGTTGTTTTTTGAAAAATCTGAATGAGTTCCCTCGCACCTCCTTGAGCTACAACGGCACCTCGATGTGATTCCGTTTCACAAATTGCATTTAAGATTCTTGTAATCAATTCTAGTACATTGGGTGACTCCGTAGCTTTCGATAAGTTTACAAGGCATGCAGTGACTCCTTGTTTTACTAATATCTGTGATCAAATATAAAAGACACGTTTAAAAAAATTATCCCAGTCTAGAAAAAATTACAGTGCAATGATTAATTTTTGGTTAACACGATGATTAACACATACCTCCACACGTTTGATAACAAAGTCCGGGTCATCTAACTCATGCTCTTGAGGAACATGATGCTTTGCAAACTCGGCTAATTTAACCATTTCGGGAATCAATTCTTGCTTGTCGTAAGCATTGACCATATTTACAAGTGTTGTAATTATTGGGTACAAAACTTCACCCATTTCTTTTGCGTGAGTCGACATTTCCAGTAAAGTACTCAAAGCTTTTGTATCCTAGAGTGTAAAATTAGCAAAATATAATCATAGCTAGCGAACAAATAAAAAAGTGTAACTTAATCAGATATATCCAATGTAATTACATCGCACAGTTTCTCCTTCACTTCAGCATCCAAGGAAAGATACGACAACCCTTCAATAGCCCACCTCTGGACGCTTAAATCTTTAGCTGGATTGAGGAGGAAGCGACGACAGGCTTCCATTAGCTTAATATTGGCTCCTGTTTATAAAGAAACTCATTCGGCATATTGTCTACAATTCCTTCAACAAAACAGAAAAATTAAAGCCACCGAAATAACGGAAGTGTTTACTATACCTTCTGAGAAAGGTTTAAATGATGCATCCGTACCACCACTACTTCCAAGTTTAGCCAAACCAACTAAAGCTCGCACTTTGATGTCATCATTAGAAGATTGGTACAGGCGTTTCAAAATATTAATACCGTCAGCAATGATTCCCTTTGCTTTATCTTTCTTTGAAGCTGCAGCGACAATAGCTTCAGCTGCTAAACGCTACATTTACATAACAAAAGCACAAATAGTTATTTATAATTTATATCAAGGTATGTTGAGTGCGAAAAGTCCATTATAGTACTAAAAACCGTTACATTTATAGTACTGATATCTGTAGGTCATTGGGACCAACTAACCTGCTGAAGATAATCTTCAGAATTAGCCATAACCAGAATCATTTGTAAAATTCCAGGGCGACCTACAAAACTATTTCCAATATCAACAGGCCCAGTAAGAAGGGTTGTGATTAACGATACTGAACGTAGTTTTCCCTCAATTTCTGGGCCAAGAAGGAGCTCTCTACAAAAGTAAATTAAAACAGATATTTACAGTTGCCCACTACAATCATTTTTCGTTTTAAAATGAGATTCGTGCTAATTAAAACAGTGCATACTTCATTAGCTTATCAATAACGTTGGTGTAGTTCTCCCGGGCTTTGTCATAGTACATATTTTCATAGATGCGACTGAAGAGAACAGCACTTAGATTTCGAGTGTTTTTAGTCACATCCATTGCGGATTCGATATTGAGCTCTGGAACTTCTGTACACAACTCACACAATCGAGCCAACCCCCCAATTTCGATGAATTTCTCCCCCCATGACAAAGAGTCATACGCTGTAAACATTACCCAAGATTCCAAATAAGATTTTTATTTTTTGAAATAGATATAAATAATTTCTTTATCTGTTTAAACTTACAACTATATTTAGTGAAGACTTGAAGAATCGTATCCCTTGCTTGCCCGTCAACAGTTCGACTATTAATAGACATAGCTAGTCCGGTGAGTAATGAGTCAATCATTGGTCCATTTTCCTTCATTTTTTCGTCGTCGGGTTTTGAGTACTTTACAATTCCACTTAAAGAATTTATGCACGTGTTCCAGAAGTACTGAACACATGTAATAGCTTCATCACGAGTTTCAAAGTCGGATTTGAATCGATAGACAATGTCTTGTAGATTCAAGACATACGGCACTCCCAAATCCTTTATTACTTGTTGGCACTAAAAAAATTAACAACTGTCACTGTTAAAATTGTTATATACAATTGAAACTACAAAAGAGACAGAACTAGCTGAAGGCAGGTACTTACCATTTTCACATCAAATTTAACCATTTCAGACAGGATTCTAACTGCGCTGATTTTATGTTGCAAATTTTGTTTCGTAGTTTTTGCATCAGTGACGGACTTCAGTTTATTTAATACACCCAAATCAAGCAGAGACTGAATTCCAGCTCTTTCACGGCATAGCACCAGCAAATTATTAAATGCCGTTTCTACTTCTTCAGAGGACGAAGTTCCCGTTGAGCCTCCAAACGCTATTTCCATCATTTTCGACGCTTTCTCCTTGATTTGGGAGAATTTTGAACGTCTTTTTTCAACCACAAGGAACAGACGGGAAAGTAATGGTTTCAACGATGCAGCATCTCCAGGTGAGGAAATCAACGCTTGCTGAGCACTTACGTAGGCTTCTTCAAAACGTTCAAGACCTTCCAAAGCCGTCGCTTTCCTATACAGTGTTTTTGGATCCTTGGGTGATAATTCCAACGCTATTCATCCAAAAAAATAATTATAGTTAATACACCCAAAAACACTATTTTATAACATAATTTGTCAATGTTTCCAATTGGAAACATGATCATCATGATCTTACCTTTTTCACAATGCTGAAGGGCTTCAGTGAATTTCTCCTGCTTAAGATAGCTTGCAGCTGCATTTTTATGCAACACGGGCAATGCTGAATCATCGTCTTTGCACAGAGCAATTGCCTAAAAGTAGTCCAAACATAACAAATAACAGCACAATTAATTAACAATTATCAGTGAAACGTGATTCAATTTAATTGGGTTAAATGTATTTCCGGCTAATACCTTATTATAATAAAGGTTGTAAAAATTTAATCCATACCTTTTTATACAATTCTATGGATTGCTCGTATTCCGCTGATTTGAAATGCAAATTAGCTTCCTCTTTCAATTTAGCAACGTCGTCCGATGAGTCCACCGTCATTTTTAACACGTGAATGTATAATTACAATACGAAAAATGTCTTCTCAAAAATCTTCGGTCGAATAGCCGATACTTGATGTTACCATCTGCGAATGTTAACTGTGAATGAAGAAAAAATAAGATCGCTTAGTTATAGTACCTAAAAATGAGGTTTCGAGAAACACATGAATTTTCTACACCATTCTAGTCGGTTCTACGTGTATTTTTTGCACCGGCATGCTACCCATGCCGACATTCTCCCATGTAATCAAGTGGTACTTCCGACTAAAGTTTGGAGAATGTACCAGGCAGCATTAATTTAAGCCACCGTCCCGATATCACCGAACTTGCATAGGTCTATTGTTTCTATTTATAGAAAAGAGGGCAACTCGAACTTACCCTTCTTTAACTCGAAGCTAGTATAAGCTATGTGCATAAATGTTACACAGCCGTAGTTTATAGACTGTGGGCAATAGTGAAACGATATGGATGTAACGACAAACAAGTGGAAACACAATTTCAACCGAATAATTTATAAAGACAAATAGTTACTGATGCGGGTATACACAATAACTTCTTTTGTGGTTCTATAATCTTCTAATTTGTACATAAATGAATTATATAAACTACCAATTCTTAACCTTTCAACTATCAACTTTGTATCAACTATCATTCAACTACTGTACCGTAGAAATTACCAAGCATACGCGCAGCACAAATAAGGAAAGTCACTTAAAGAATATGCACCTTCCTGTATGTTTCCTGAACTGCTTGCCCGTATTGCTTTCTTTAAATGCGTTTTCAAAGAAAATATTGCATTACACTGAGAATGCCGAGAACAAAGGAACGTTTACTTGAACTGATACAACGATGACTGAAACGGTCGAATCTCATTCATCAACCTTCGGCCAACAAAATCATCCCATGCTTTCAAACGAAAAAGAGAAAGTCACTGTTTATTTGTTATTGCTTTTGAAGCAACAAGCAACTAACGTCCATTTAAATTGTCGACGTCGTGACGGAAATGATTTCCCAGACAGAAACCGCTGACCGTCAACGGTAGTACAGCAATATAATTTCAAATTTAAGACTTCGTCTCGTGAATGCCCCAATGCCCGGCCCGGCACCCATACAAGTTCCATTCCGAATTCCGATATACCTAAGTATGTCATATGTAATACATTTACCTTTGGTAATCAAATCCTGCCTATTATTTACCACTTATAAAAGAGAGTCAAAATGGTCTATTTTGGCTATCAATTAAAATTAAACCGGATGACACGATGAGATTCTCAGGCTGAAGAAGTTTCATACTAATTAACTACATACAAATTAGATTAGAAACATAATTACCAAAGTAGAGCGTAGGCATAGGTAAGTAGTACAAAATATAAATAAAGAAATTACCGAACCTATATATAATTGTAAGGACTGCGTCCGTATTCTTTACAGAGACAGATAGAAGTCACATTCGTCGCACTCAAACTTTTAAGATAAATAATACAAAGTACAAAAGTCCGTTCAGGCTCCCAGAACCAAGATCAAAGATGAGATCTTTATTGTCAATTGTTTATTTGAGCAATGAAATCCGAATCACTGATGACTGATTGATGAAGATGCAGTCGGTCACAAGCCGCAAAAAGTCACATCTAATTTTGGTGATATTTTAATCCGTGGTGGTTTCAATGGCCAGTAGTGCAGTGCAGAGTCAGTGTTGAGTGCAGGATTGACTAGACATGACTAGACTAGTTGACCCTTTTAGAAGATGTTACTGGGCTTGACTTGACTAGCCGATTTTTGTAAAATGACTTGACTAGACTAGCTCATCGCAGCTGTATACCAATACATGCAACTTGACTTGACTAGGCAGTCATTTTTTAGCAAAGACTTGGCTAGACTAGACTAGCCTAGTAATAAAATTTTAGTTGACTAGACTATACTTGACTAGCTAAAATTTTGTGCAGCTTTGAGTGCAGAGTGCCAGTGCAGTGCAGGCAAGGCAGGTTCGCAGGCTGCAGAGGCAGCAGAGGTTGCAGCAGGTAGCGGAAAAATTCAAGTTTCCCGCAAATTCTGCATGTATGTACTTCACTAGCAATTCCATGGACGTGATGGGCGCAACGCATTGGAAGACTGGATTAGAAAACCCAACTCAGCAGGAGACCGCAGTTTTGTCTTAACTTATGATGTGGCTGTACTCGGAACATGTTTCATAATGTAATGCTTTCACTTGTTTTTGCTGCAATTTAAAGATTGACGGAGGAGGATCTGACCGGTGAGAACCCAGTGGAACTTCGATTTGTCAAGTTT
>JAQFZC010001108.1:0-34317 GCA_034695205.1 Dicyrtoma fusca
CGCATAACAAATAGAACCATGGGTATGTACAAGGGTATGTACAACGGCAAATAGCTGGCAGATAAATACCCTGATACAGTGGGCTGTCAAGACTTGTCTTATTGAATGTAGTTATCTGTGATTATGACGCTTCAAAATGGACTAATGTTATTTCATACATTGTCCTTTGCCAATTCCAGGGTGGATACAGATGCACAACATCTCTTCAAGGTCTGCAGACAGATTACAGATATAAGCTTTTGGCTACGATCATCTCGTTATTTTAAATCACAATGCTCTCGTCTCTTTCTCCCCGGCTCCCGACTCCACTTTCGCCTTTCTATCTCTCCGCCACACTCATATCTAAACACACCTAATAATAAGATGTGATGTTCCAGATACATATAACGCGATGTTGCAAATAATGTTTTTTTTTCTTCTTGTAAAGAATGAAACCACTAAGCCCCACATCGACAACAACAAGTTCAACAGCCGGGAGTACGAAGCACAGTATAACTTGAGGGTCTGACTATCTCACTGTTCAATCCAACAACGTCTGACTTTCGCCGCCCGCGCCCGCCCATCCGCCCTCCAGCTTTTATGCTTTTTCAACACTGATCATGGATCAGAGAGCAGACATACAAGTTGGAGAAAAGAGAGCTTCGGATTTGTAGCCTCCATGCAATACATTCACTTGAATGGACAGATAATCGTCTTCCAAATGTTTACTGTTTGAATTCAATTCCGACTAAGCCTCCCATGAGCAATTTGTAAGTATGTATATAATGTAGGCACTCATCTGGGGTGTCCTTTACTCGGGCTTGCCTTCTCTGCCTCCATGAGTGTACAGATCAATCCCCATACTTGTGCATGGTATAATTGCAAATTGTGCATCCCCCAAATATATAGTTTTGTCGACGACTGCAGCCTGAATATTCGTATTAAGTATTAGTTGGTAGCGATAGTTTTGCATGGGCTGAAGATTTCATTTGATACGATCTAAATGACTTTCACTTATTTTCAAAATTATATGTACTGCTCATTACAAATAGTTTGTTTGCCATAACACCAAGCTGCGAACGGCTGCATGAATAATGCATTTAAATGTAAACTATTAAGAAAGTCGAAATCCTAATGGCAGAGACATTTTGTCTTTATTGAAAAATCGAATGGGCCATGTAAAAAGTGGTTGGACATTTATAAAAGTATGTAGGAAGTTGTGAATTAAAGATCTGACCTTTACTGGAAAGTATGACGTGCTGGTCGTTGGGCTCGTTCTTTGAAATCAGTCAAGGTCTAGAAACTAAGACGTGAATGCAGGGACAGGAGTAAAAGTACATACTTTGAAACTTAAAGTTTACAAAGTTTTTATTTGCATTTCCAAGCCCTTCTTGTTGAAAGTTAGGATTAAAATGAAGGGAAGGGAAAAAGCAAGCTCCTATCACGGAAGGAGAAAAGCGTTGTAGGGTCCAAGAGAGGAGCATAAGAGTGCCTTGTGATGTATGGGTAGCTCGCAAGCATATTTATGTGTGACAGAGAAGGATAGGAAAATCATTTCGAAAATTGGTCTAGCAGTCCCAACCCCAGTATAAGAGCCAAGGACTCCCTGGAAAGTTGAAAGTGGAATAGATAAATTAGTTGGATGATAGATTAGACAGTCTCGCAGGAAAACTAGGGAAGAGAAATGAAACTATAGAAGCAGAACATAACTAACGACGTTTCATGTCCGATTATGTACAATGTATTTGTATAGGTTAAGGTTACTAACGTAGAGATTATTTGGCTCCTGCTCCTGCCTCTGACATTTACAGAAAGGTTATCCTTGGTTTGTTGGGATCGCTCCATAATACTGCTTTGTACCTCTTCCCTCAATTTCTCCGTCCAAACACCCCAAATAGGCAAACGGTGGATATAGGCAGTTTCCAATTCGACTGCCGGTCACGAACTCGAAAAATAAAATCCCCAGATCTTACACCTTGTCTTGATTTCACACTAAAATGTCCTTATCTTTAATAAGATGTAAATTCTAGAATATGGTAGCTCTTTCAGTCAACGCTGTCACAGTATGAATCATAAGTTTTACTGTTCTACTATAATAGGTGTACCATAGTATTTAAGCTACTGTTTCAACAATTATCATAGTTTAGGCGGTAAGGGGCACTCACGCGAGAAGTTTCTCAAGGTTACTGAAAATAAAATATAATTCCAATCAGTATTTTTTCCTTGCGCATCAATCTACTAGAAATTATGCATGAAATTATTACGGTTTTGAATTCAACGTGGAAGTTATTTCAGGGCATTTCGAATTCTCAAATTTTAAACAGTAGTTCGAGATTCTGGTTTCTCATCCCGTCATTGCTTTGAAGTTCTGAGATTCTGAGATGGGTTTTTAGTTTGAGCTTAGGATTTCAAGATTTTAACTTCATAAGTCGATTGTGTTTAGGCGATTTTCTTCAAGTGGTTTTGAACGTATGGTTTCGAGTCAATGGCGTTCGAGGATGTGACCTACTACCCGTAATTTGTACTGGAGAAATGTAAACTTTCCGATTATTGTTGACTTTAGGTTGGAGCTGAAAGTCGGTCGGAAGCCCGCAAAATATTATTATATCTCTCACTCTATTCTAACCGCACTCAGTTCCTTGTAATTGTCTATGCCATCAATGCATAGTAAGTACACGGAAAGAAAATATTTTATAATCAAACCGACGTCAGCACCGTCTCTGAACTGAGTCTGAGTCACATAGCTTTAAGCAGAGGAGTGAGGAGTATTCTGAAGTATGAGGTATGAGGCTGTAATAGGTACCAGTGTCGTATAGGGAGAAAGACGAACTTTATTCCAACAAAACAAAGCTGACACTGTCCTCCAACGAGGGTAGCCCGACGGACTCAGTATGGTACTCAGACTTGATCGGTGCCCTATTGTGGCTGTATATTGTAAGGTGATCCTGACAAGATTCTAACAGGATTCTGACTCACACACATCTCCCCAAGATCATCACACTATCCTCTCCCTATTCTAACCCTAGGTCCGTCAAACGCTCCCTCGTCCCTTCCCCTTTGCCTCCACGACTCCCACCCATTTATTCAGCAGAGAGTACTCCCCCACTCTTTCCATCGCTAACTTCACCACAAACGGTGGGCACGGATCAAGTCAAAATACCATTAAGATACTGTTACGACACTACTGGTACCTTTCCACACTTCACAGTATTCCATAAGCTAAGCTGGCAGCGCAGCGCTGGCCAAATATTTGGCTAGTGTAGCCTAGTCAAGTCATTAGTTTATTTTGTTTTGCAAGCCCCCGAAAGCCTAGCCTATTCTGCCCATAATTCTGTTGAGACCAGCCTAGTCTAGTCAAAATCGAAAATCTTAAAATTGACCCCTGGCCTAATGTAGTCCTATCTAGTCAGCTATTTAGGTTAGTTACCCTTGTTACAGCTAAGTTAGTTGTCCTTGTTATATTTAAGTTATCCTTGTTAAAAATAGTAATAAGCCTATCCCTGAACATGGTGAAACTCTTGGCTAGTCTAGTCTACTCTAGTCAGATAGTTATTACCTACCCCTTAACATGATGAATATCGTGGCTAGCCTAGTCTAGTCAAATCAGGCAAAAAACTGAAAAGTATAGTCTAGCCCCAAGTAGCAGCCTAGTCTACAAGCTTGGCATTAAGTTCTAAAATGTTAATTCGAATTAACCATGAATTTAACGTCGTATTATTTTAAATATACACATGTACCGTATGCATGTACTGACAATAGCGCAAGCTTAATCGTTCTTACACATGTACATACCAATCTTTTAACTTGCTTGTTAGAATTTCGTTAATGATCGTAAGTAAGTGGAGGCAAAAATCCTAAAGTTTGTCCGTCATAGGCGGAGTACTTTTTGTTCATAGAGTCACTTACCTAAAATATGCAAATGCTAATATGAAGCTGACTGTTGCTACTAACTGGATAATTAAGAAGCAATAAAACTAATGGCATCTGGTGATTAACAAGCATTGAAAATACCGTGAAAACGAAACCTCTTTTAAAATATAGGGGAATATTTGGGATAAAAGTGTTACTCCTCCGTTGTTATAGAATTTGGTGTTTTCTTTCCATGTGCTCTGTTTTGACGCATCTGTAGTTCGAATAAGTAAGTAATGTGTAATTTTATATCAACTTTAACATGATCGCAATCATAAGTAAGGAAATCTGCAAGAAAAGTAGATTTTATTTTATACTACAAGCGTACGTCAGATTTCAGAGTAGTGACCTCAATTGTTCCCCCATTAATATTGTCCCTTAAATATGTATGTATCGAAAAGTAGTTCCATAGTCCTCATGAGAAACGGGCACATACTACTTCTTTTTTAACATGTAGCTGACTCCAAATATAGAGTCAACCTTTAAGAAGCATTCACTTTCACATACTTTGATTTCGTAAAACCACTAGATAAGATATGCTTGGCAATATTTGGCAGCTCAAGTTGAAGAATAGACCATCCCTGCCTGGATGTAGTGAATGCGATGTGACGAGTCTGCATGATGATTCTAATTGTATGACACATCAGGACTCCCTCTATAATTCAAGTGACAGTATTAATTTACAGTAAGTGCTTGTGCCACTAATGCATGTAAGAAATGCATTATTACAGGAGCACTGAGCAGGTTTATTATTGAATATAACATACTATACGGTAATACGGTTCATTAAAAAAAAATAAGGCCACAGTCGAAGTACTACACTTTGAATTTAGGAATCCAGCACCAGCAGCGGAAATGAGCAATGACTACTTCCGCGGACACAATCGTGTTATACTTCAACCTTCGTAAACACTATATGCCTTTTAAAACCATTTCTACTTTCATCTTCAGGCGACCAAGTATTTCTGTTTTCAGTTTTGGATTTTCGTTTTAAGAAAATTAGACTTGTTTTTTTATTTTTGAAAGATTTTCCTGTTTTCTTCTGATATATCCTTTTTTCAACAATGAAACACTTTTCCTGTAACCTACTACCTGTTATACTAAACTATACTACACTACTGTTACTAAACCGCCTATTATATTTTGGGGATATACATAACCTTAACTTTTTCAATTTCGTTTACAGAATATGGTTTTATTTTATTTTTGCGTTAAAAATGATTCAAATTCAATCTAAAAGCTCTATTTAAGGAAGTAACAATTTCCTAAACTACCGTTTACACTACTTAAATCTGAATTGTAAAGTAATTTAAAGTTTTCTGCAGCAAAAGGCAAATACTGGAGCTTTTTGTACTATTTTTAAGTTTAAATTACACTATTTAAGTTTATATGAATGGAATTATGAATGGTTACCTCGATTTCCAAGAATACTCTGAAACGTGATTGTTTTAAAAGAGTTCGGATTTTCCTGTTTTGTCCTACAAAGAATGCGACTACAATGACGTAGGGAGAAACATCTATATATGTATCGTCGGTGTCGGTGAAGGTGCATTGTGGCGTAAGTCCAATGCTGGCTTAAAAGCATTGTGACGTATGTCCAGCCGTCACTTAGTTGCATTGTGGCGCAAGTCCACAAAACGAGAAATCCTATTCATTTACATACATGCGGAGCCATTCACAACGCGCACACATACACAAAATACTGTTCGGTGGACTCGCGCCACAATGCAATTAGTTGAGCGATGGACTTCCGCCACAATGCTTTTAAGGCAGAATTGGACTTACGCCACAATGCACCTTCACCGACGGTATATATATTTATATTAACTTTTTGTGACAGAAGCTCATATCTAAAATCAAATTCCTGAATTTCCTGGTATGGGTGTTTGGGTGAGTTATTCCGTCTGTAAATAGAATATGCTTCGATCTCTATCTGGGAGATTTGAGTAAAAGGCAGACTGTACACTGTATGAATGTGTATGACTTACCTACTTTAACATGAAAGCTTCCATGTTTTTGATCACCTTCAGGGCGCATTCCTACAGCACGGAGAAAATTGCCCATTTTTGCCCAATTTTGAATTTTTTAAATACGTAAAACTTCAATAATACCCAGGGGAATTATTTACAATATCTACGTTTTGACTGGGAACTATGTAGTTTGAGGCCGGGGATTTATTTGGGATGGGGAATTATTCGTTCAATCGTTTTATTTCTAATTATATTTAAAATAATTTAAGAAACACTAATATATTTCTTAAATGCAACTTATTACTGAAGGATTTCCTTAATGAAACTTTATTGAAACACTTTAATATATACTTGAATATGCAATCGGTACTTAATATTGTAAAGTGATTTAAATGGCGTATCGAGGAATTATTTGGGGTGAGAGGAATAATTTGCAAAACCGAAATTTGGAAAGGAAATTATTCGAAGGTGGGGATTTATTTGGGATGGGGGATTAACTAAAGTTTTATGATAAGTAAATACAAATTCTGTACTTGTGAATTTTCTAAACATATTTTATGCAATTTTTGCAAGTAATATTCATGGGAAAAAGAATACATAAATACATATATTCCGTAGTCCACACGGAGTTATGTAAGTACTTATATTCTCAACTAGCATGATCTCTTCAGTTCTGTAGCATTTGCGTTGTAATCCGATCTAAAGTATAAATTGGAGTGCGTTTATGTCTACTTTTTCAAATACACAGCTGAGGTCAGTCAATTAGAGTGATCTGGTCAGAAAACTCAAGCCAGGTCTTACTATACGGTTTGAGTGTATACATACACAATACATACCTAAGTATATACCTACGTGCATAAGAAGACACAGTCAAGAACAACCTGAAACAGGGATATTGGAAAGAAGAAGAATCGGTATAGATATCTCGTGTGTTCTCTGCTTGAATTTTCTCCTCCACCTAGTTTTAGCATTGGTCTAGTCGCCTATAGGATATTTCAGCCGTACAAAGTGACTTGAAAATAACGTTGTATAAAATGATGCATTATGGGTAAGTACATAATATGTATGTATAAGGATGCTGCAGAACGTGTCCAGATTATATTTCCCATTTTTTAAGTTAATGGAAACATTCTTATCTAAATGCGTTAACAAGGTAGCAGTTAGATAATTGATCATCTTACAAACTACTTGCTCAACCCACAGCTAACTTTAGAATACCGGCCATCTTTTGAAATATGATTGTAATCAGCGGTCTCAAACCCTGACCACCTTTAATACCGGCCACCTTAGGAAGCCCGGCCATCTTTAGAAGCTTAAGGTTTGTAATAGTGAGTGTAAATTACATTAAATAATGATTGGCAACACCGATTATTTAATTTCCATCACTTGTTTGTACTTTCGTCGTGGTATGGGGTAATTACAGGAGGAGTGCCTTGCTTTTACCATTGTCAGTGTGACTGACTTACCTATGGAATTATATGTAACTATAAAGTTTGCCTGTTCGCTGTGGCTTGTTTGCTTTAATATATACATGCATAGTAGACTACAATGGGGTCAACAAAATGACCCACCACGATGCTTGTATAAAGTATAGTGTCGAATGTAAGTGCGAACTAGAGCTTAAATTGAATTCAAGTAGCCTTTGCTTTTCTGCTAGAATTTAAGTTGAATGTTAGAGTTATGAGGAACTGGTTGGCTGCTCCCTTGAGGCTCAGGCTAACCCATGAAGCCCATGATGAATGTCATGTTGTGTGATTAATGAGTTATGGGTCGGCCCACTTTTCTAATGCGTATCTAATTTGAACCACATATTTGTGTATCATCTATAACACACTGAATTGCCACAAAACCCAGCAAAGCTGCAGAAATAGAAAATTATGATTTATGGTCCTTTTAATAAAGTGAGACGGAGGCTATTTTACACACAACAAATCTAAATCCTTTTGAAAATTATGTAAAGCCAGATTGTTTTCAAAATGAGCTCAGACTTGATTGCAGATATCACAATGGGACCGTTTACCATAAAATAAACATTATAACAGGAGCCGACGTCGACGTTCAAATGTTTGCATTATGTGGTAGAATATTATTACATACTGCAGGACGCAGGACGAATCAATTTAGGCGGACATCTCCCTATTAATAACGTCGTAAAACGTGCTTCCCCTGCAGGTGTTATTATTGAGAAATTTCGCTATAGTGCTTCATCTTTATCTTCCATATTAAACTAATTTTATTTTTGCCATTAAGATTATGATTCTTCAGTTTTATAACGTAACTGCATTACAAATCAAAAAGAAATTATTTTAAACGCTTAGAGCAATAGTAGTTGAGATAAATTTTTTCTGATTAATAAAATCATTGCCAGATGTCCGTCTTAACTGAGTAAGTTTCTCAGGGGACATACCTATACAGTAGTCACCTAAGCCCGTTCAATATCTTTTTTCTTTTTAAATATTTACATTCTAAAAATTTCAAAACCATGCCTGATAGAAAATATTTTTGTTAATAAACTACATAATTGTGGCTGATCTACCCTGCGGCTATGCCCACTCTCGTGGTGTAGGAAACTTTCAATAGGGGCAAGGCTAATTTATATAAATATCCTTTATTAGTTAATTGTGTATGGTAATTTATGTATGTAATTGGTATATATCCATACACAATTGATATACCATAAATATCCGGGGGGGGGAGGGGGGGGGGACTATTCATTTCAAATTTCAAAAAGTTGAAAAAATGAGGGTAATAACTGAACTCAGTAACTGAGGAGGGCTACTAGTCGAACGACAGTTGAGGGGAAAGCATATCCTTAAATTCACAGTTTTACACGAAAAAGGATCAAATAAATTCACCCACATCAGAAAATAAAAAACACATTAAAATAGGGGAGTCGTATTTAAATTATTTCCCACAGCATATCATACTAAAAATTATATCTAATGTGCTGAACCCGTAAGTAGTACTCACAGAAAGGTTTATCGCGTTCGTTTATTCAATAAAACAGAAAGGTAACTTACGTTAGTTGTGACAGCTATAAATCTAGGGCCTATTAATTGAGCAGGAGTAAAAAGGGCAAAGATGTCCATAAGGGGGAAGTAATAAACGAGTGGGGTCTTTATGTGAATGTTTACTTTACATAAATATAAACGGATTTTTTACTCAATAAGCTTGAATTTCGCACTAATTAGGTATTAACCGGCTATAAAATCGCTGATGACATAATTGATTATGCTTTTTTGGTTTTAAATGCGGTTGTATACGTTATTGTTCTTATTATACTTTTTTGCTTGTTTTTCCCACTTTATGCTTTTAAACCTTTCAATTCTTTGTTGAGTTTGCTTAATTGGAACCCTGAAAAAACAGTAACCCAAATGTTTTGCATTACATGATTTTTATGCTTTTGCGTTTCCTTTTATTGTCAGGGGCGGACTGGAAGACCAAAAAGGCCTCTGGAAATAAAGAAAGCCATTAGGCCTCAGGGGTAAAAGGCCCTTTTCGCAATTCATAAGGGAAGCGAGGCCTCTCTGGCAACGCCAGATTAGCAGACTGGTCAGTCCGCCCTTGCTTATTGTCCCAAATGCGTATACTGGTTACCAAACTAAAATATTACACACAAAAACAAATTGCGGTACGTGGGCACCACTCTAAGGTGCAAATTAGTTCGGTTGATGCTGCCCAAATATTACTTCTTGTGGCTCGAAGGTGAGTGCCACCCAACGCTGCCGTCAATCCAAAAAACGAAGATCCATCCAAGAAGAAAAACTTTGGTAATAAACCGGTGTTTTAAATTAAGTAATTATTATAATTATATAATTAGAAACAAATGAACGAAACTGAGAGACGTATATGCCGATTCATTTGAACTTTTTCTTTATTTTTGCACATAGTACGTACATAATTTTACGTCCTATAGCACGAGATACAAAAAATGCTAGTAGCAGCTTACTTGCATCTAAAATACAGCCAACATAAATGCCTTTATCTGAAAAGACAATTTAAATCTATTAACGCATTTAGATAACACAATCTGAATTGTCGCCTACCTTTACTCATTTGAACATCTAATAAAATATTAAATCGGTAACAAAAATCAATTTCCCTAGTAAACTTACGTATGGCTTGCAAGAATAAGTATAGACATTTAAATATTCTATGTAGTTAAATTGTAAACTATAAATAGGCATGTCTAAATATAAATACGTATAACATCTAAACAATATATTGCAGACGTATTGGGAATTATTTTAATTGGAATGCATGCGTTTTATTTTCAAGCGCTGCCAACTTTCATGTTATAAATGTTCGATGTTTGTACAATCATTCATCCAAAATATCCTAATTATTAATGAAGCTGTTAGGCAATGGCATACAAGCAATAGGGAAGATGTGTTAACAATAATTTATCAACCTCTCCAAAGAAATAATAAATGGTTACGGAAAACCATATTATAATTAAGAGTACAATATTATGCTGCTTCATTTAAGCTATAGAAACGAGGTTGTCTAAACATTTTGATTAAACGAATAAATCTTTTCGTGTGTATGTAGATTAAATGTAACATAGTTTTAAAAACAATTCACCAACAGAAACAGACATGTACAACTATATCAATAATTAAAGACTAAGAGTATTCGAGAGACAAAAAACTACGGAACAAGGAAAGGGTTTTCCTACATACAAAAGAAAACCATTACCTGCGTTGCGAACAATGATTTAATGAACGAAAGTACAGTTAAATCACAATGCGTGCATATACATAGATCGTGTGTAAGGAAGATCAAAGTAAGACCCTTCAATACTGTGAATGTTATTTACAACAAACTAGCTACTCAAAACAGTAACATTCTATATTATAGCACAACTTTTAACTGATAATTATTTTTCATTTACACTTAATTTAAGCTTACCTACTACTATTCTAAACTAAATAGATATCCGAATTTTTTTTCTTATACTTAATTGGGAATTTTGAATGATTTTGATAAGATCCTTACAGTCTACAGACTCATTATTAGGAATCCTGAATACTTAACAATTTAACTCTAAATATAATCATAACAATTTGTATACCAATAAATATATTATCAAAAAAGCTAATAATATACCTACGTTTCTTCACGATAGTTGAAGTAAATGGAATGAGACAGAAGATCACCACTTTATGGAATCTTTATAGTTGCAATGCTATAGATTTCTACATGCATACCACACTTTCAAGTCCAACTTACAACCAAATTGTATACAGTGTGTTTACAATGTCGCTGTGCAAACGCGTATAGTGTTTTTAGTCTTTCAACAGCTGTACTTTAACAACATAAATTGTTTATAATTCTATACGATTATCTAGATTAAGATATTACAGAATATGATGGAATATTTTAAGTTCTGACTTTGGCGTCTAAATTCGATGAACCGAACAAGACCACTTAAGCTTAGGATTAAGTACGCTAATAGAAACGAGGTTAATCAAAACCAGCTACAAGGCTTCATCTTTCACACTTAAGAATTCATGACGTTCAAGGGATTCTTAACAGCATTAACTACTAAGCTTAAAACTATACTCTCAGCTATCGTTCACCGCGAAAGAAATTCAGTCATGTCATAAATTCAAGTCTGGAACGTCGTAACCTTTTCTCTTTTTGTTGCATGCTTTTACGATTTCCTTACACGTTTGTAAGAGCATTATTTCCGTTACGAATCTGCATGCTGTAAATCAAATTAACCAGTACGAAGGTCCAGGTCCATCGTCGTAATCAGCTTTCTTCATTACTGATTTCTCGAATGCATCATTTCCAGCAAGCACCGAGCTGCCAATGAAAGACGCATGGTAGCGGTAAGGGGAACATCGTATCTATAAATCCAAAAGCAGTGCTTTTTAATTTCTTGCTAATTAATCTTCATAACTCCTTCGAATATGTGACCTACCTTTGGCTTTAAATGTGATGGACATAGCTTTGTCAGTTCAACTTCTAAACGTTCCGCAAATCCAGGAATCAGACTGCAACCCCCAACCAAGAAAATATTTTGCGAAACTTCTTTACGTACATCAACGTCACAGCTCTGAAATTAAGTAGAAATTGGCGTTTTAACAATATACACATAATATTGGAAAACGAACCACCCGTAATTAGGTACGTTTTAAAAACTTATTCCCTTGAGTATTACAACCCCCTAAGTACCTGAATAGACTTTAACAAAAGTTTAGGAAGCCCCTCGCAGTCAAGACCATAGTAACCTGGGTCAAAGAAACCTTCTGCAACTCCACGCAAAACATCTTGATTAACTCCAATTAAATTAGAAAAGGGAAGAACATCGCGCAAATCCATTTCTACAACTATTTCTTCAGAATCCTGTGAGGGCCTCTTGGCTCCTCCACCGTTTACACAAATGAAATTTTCCGAAATAAAACGAAGAACTAGATTTTCAGCTGGCGTAGACAGATAGAGACCATTTTCCTAAAATTATTACAAATTCCATGATGTTATACTATTCTCAAAATGGAGTTAAAGTTATAAGTGCTGTACCCAAAACTAATAATGCAATAATTAATAAAATATTCACGTACTTGAGGGCCTAGTCCTTGTCGCAGCGAATGTTTTAATGGCGATCCTCCGAGAGGTGCACGTTTCCATGCATGGCTAAGAACAAACCCATGGGTCATTGGAATGATATCACATCTTTCTCCGACGTCACAGACAATGCCATTTTCGATAGAATGGGCCCAAAAAGCGACAAGACTTTGATGATATAATATAGCACTTCGAGCCTAAAACAAATATGTACTTTTTTGCTCACAAATCTTAACCCTTGAAGACAGAAAATAGTTAACAACTTGCATTATCTTCCAAGCATTTAATCAGAAAAGAACTTACGTCAAAGTCGTTAAATAACATTTGCAATATTTTCCTTCGGCAACTGCTATCAACTCGCCTTGGAAGATTGACTACAACTCTGTAATTTTCCACTCGAATATTAAGTTCGGAGAATATCTTCTTGAAAAATCCTTTCATGGCTACCACGTCCAGGGTATTCTATAAATTCCAACACCGTATTAAATAACAATTACCTTTTTATTTGTAATCAGACTGACTGTATATTAACGTAGGTGGGTGGTTTGGGAGCTGACAATTATTAAAACAGCAAGATAAAACATGGCATAAAAGCATTCAGATGAAAAGTAATTTGGAGATATACTCATCGTGAGTGCTATAGTTTATAACTTTAATTTTAGACAATCACCTGACAAAGTTTAGAAGAACTTTCGAATGGATATCGAATTTTAGCATTCTTTCTATTTTCAGGGAGGTAAACGTCGTTGCCGTAAAGAGTAGCACCCGTTTCCTCATTCACGGACATAACGGAACTAAAGAATTTTGAAGGTAATGTTGCTGAAAATAAGTATTAAAAAACAAAATTAAGATACAAGCATCCCGTAGTAATGGGTCTATAGAAAATAATAACCAAAATTTTGATCAAAAAATGAATGCTTACGATGATGAGTCAGGACACCAGCTCTCATATTTGTTGATCCAATGTCAATGACAACAATATCGCGGAAAATGGAGAGACTTCTGGGTAAAGTCGGAGTGACGAAGAATTCGGTAGACGTCGTTTCTTGTTGTACAGCTTCTGCCCATTTCGCAGCTTCACCAGTAGACCCACATTGAAAAACGTAATAATGGCCGTTCTGGAAGGTAAAATACAAAACAAAATTGTATTTAAAATAATTTGGTACTTTCAAATTTAATTTATATTAGCTAACAGAACCATACTAAATTATGACTTCGAAGATTAACACTAGGCACTGCTGTAGTGCCTAGTGTTAAAAACACAAGCGGTAAAAGATTATAATGCTCACCCCATCGTCAACGCCGATGATTCTATTCACCATGCTCTTCCCTTTTTCTTTTCCAACATATTCTACTGGGTCGAGAAAGTCAACTTTGCCCCCGCTTACTTGTATGGACTGAAAAATATCTTCACAATTTTCTTTCTGTGAAATTATGAATCTCATAATTACTCCCGAGTTCTATTTGTTTAATAGATGTATGTATGGCTGATTAATATGTCTGACTAAAAAAAGTTACTTCATAAGCGGTAAGTTTGCCCGATGTGAGAACGCAATACTTTCGCCGCCAAGCATTCCAAAACGTCCCTTTTCTGCGATTTCCACTTAGTATTTGCATATGACCAGCCATGATTTCAGATGAAGTTGACGAGTGTCCAGCATTGGAATGTTTAGGCTCAACCATAGAGAACAATCGTGCAAGCATTGGTTTCTAAAATAAAAAAGTATTGAGATATATAGGTTAAAACAGGTAAGTAATTGCACACACCAAGGACACTGGGTTATCAAAAATAATGTACCTAGATATACATATTTTTTAAATTGCTTACCGGATCCCACTCAGAAGGAATCTTAATGTGCTTAGAGACAATCTCTTCATGGGTCCCATTATCTTCTTGATTACTATGGTTAACACTAGATGAAAAGTCAAGAACTTCGGAAGCTGTAGGTGATAAGTTATGAATTATATCAAATCCATTTATTCCGTTTTCTTTCCTCTGACGCAGAGTTTCAGAGCAAAACTCAACGCAATTGTCCAACTCGTGCTCACTCTCTGACGAGGACATTTGGCTTTCTGTTTCTTCTTGAATAACTTCTAAACCTACATTAATTAGTAATTCATAAAGAAACATTCACTCTTTGGATTAAAAATTATTCTCAGAATAGCAACGCTGAAGTTTATGTAATAATTAATTTACTGTTGGAATCTCTACCAAAATCATTGAACGAAGTATCTCGGAAACCATCGGAAGTGAACAATTCATAATCATCGTCTGGACCGCTCTCGTGATTGTCAGCTTCTATAACGACGTCGAATTCTTCCGAGCCAATTTCCTCTTCTTCGTCCTCTTCCTCGTAACTGTGTCGATTTTTACAATTATTTTGAGCAAGAAGTAATCTCGCAGCTTCTGGGATCAAACTCTCTACGTTTTTAAATCAAATATAATTACAATAATCATCCAAGGGTTCCACATTAAATTCAAGGTTTGATTTTTACTTAAAACAAATAATATAAAGTAGTACTCATATTATAATGAAATTAGGTTGTTGTAAGGTAGGACGCACAACATTATTTTTTTAAATAATTTTTGTGTACGATAATGGGCAATGCATCACTCCAACGTGCATAGACTGATAGTTGCATTCTACATACATAGTGTTGTCATGTCTGATCTCATGCCAACACGATACAGGCAATGCAAATTAATATCGTCTCAAAATTTAATTGAACTGGTACGAAATAAATTACTAATTAAGCAACGGAAATGCGGCAAACAATACTTACCAACACTCACGGCCGCATTCGACTTAGGTTGGGCGTAAATACACTCATTGGACTTAGGCACATCATATATAATGCTCTGATAACACACAAAAATATTTGCTTCGTCACAGCCAGAACAAAAAACTACAACTTATAAATTATCAATCCAACTAATAAATATAAGCCAGAAACAAAGTCAAATAAAAACTTAAAAATTAAGCTAAACATTGTACTAAGATTCACTAAATTCCAGTCAACACAAGGTTTTTTTTACTTTAACACGACTCAGTGCTACTGTTTCAGTGCACAGACAAAAAAATTTATCTGCTGCTAAACTAATTGTTGTGCTTGACGCAAGCCACATTACGTTTATCTTGTGCGACTGACAATATACAGAAAAAATAATTATACAGAAAACAGTGTAACCCGCAATGGTTACTGCGAGTGCAAATAGTATTCTACTCCTTCCTGCCTACCGACTATAAGACTACTAAGAAAATAAATTTCACCCTTTCCATCTAAAAAGATTTCTTATTTTATTTTATTTTTTATTTTATTACATCCTGATATTTCAATTTGATGTAACACTACCAGTGCAGAGCTATTCCTATCACCCAGTCTTGTTGCGCTTCACACCAACTCTATCAAATCAAACACGGTGTATTCCAAGTGGAAAAAAACGAAGCTAGAAAATGAACTGCTTTGAAGATTCACAATAGTGTACATGATTATGGGATAAGATTTAAAACCATAGTAAATAAGATGCATTCGCTTTCACATTCCTTCTTGTACAACTACACACAACAGTAATCACGCTCAAAAACTCTTTAGAAGAAGAAGTAAGTAGCTAAAAGATTCAACAAAATAGTAGAAAATAAATGCTAGCTATACTAGTACTGCCTGCATGCGACATGCACAGCAGACTCTGTGCGGTCACCAACAATTACAAAACTCTGTACTACTAAAGTAATCGCAGCATCTGTAGTCTAACCTCTTCCAGCCAGTCAAGCGTGGTTTAGATAAATAAAAATTAATGACGAATATATTATTTCCACTATGCCGCAACGAAAACAATGCCCACCCACCCCCGCAAGTTACATGCCAACGACGGATTTTAATGGAAACACATAATTATACCAATACCTTAGCACTAATCAGCAGTAATGCTCATTTCGAGGGAACACCCGAACACCCACATTAACTACACAATTATATTGACAGCCAGAAAAGAAAAGTATGAAGCAGAGCATCACAGAAAAGCGTTAAATAAAGTTTGAGCAAAGGCAAGTATGGAAAACACAAATTCCATTTTGAAATGTAATATGAAGGAAACTTGTGCGAACATCAAATATAAAATATAAAGCAGGTCTAAAGGCACTAAAAAATATTTCCTATCCACGCCAACATCAAGAACATAACATATTAAGCACATCAAAGATAATGGTGATGAAGTTTCTGCGTTTCTGACTGGGTTCTGAGGATGTAGACCATAGCACACACAAACACACTCTCATCATAAACACAACTGAACTCACACTACATGTAGAGCATCCGAGCTCAATATAAAATCCTTACGTAAAATCACTCCTCCCACGTCAATAATAATACGAATATGAACCCTTCTCAATTGTAATATTTGCACAGGTTGTAGATTTTTTTGTGCCAGTTTTACTAATTCATGAGAACATAATCTACGTGAGTGAACTTTCCCTACACTGACTGAATCGAATATGAACAAAAGCATAAACTCATGAAGTACACATGTATTCACCTAAGCTTCAAAATTATTATACATACTGTTAGCGGCTCAACAAGAAAAATATATTGGGATGTAGCAGGGAAGTAAATTAGCCGAAACAACTACAAACATGTTATGTACTGGTACTACTGGCTGTCAATTTACACGGTCAATGACTAGCGTAAGTTTACTACACCAATAAAAATGTAAGTAAAGATTCCACTGAATTCAGACCCAGTCGAATAAAATAAAAGTGGACGTGTAATGCGTGGGAGTCAATCACCTGATGATTATTAGCGTGTCGATGGAAATGAGAGAGATTTTCATAGAGCGCAACCTGGTCAGCTTCAGTGTCATTAAGGGAGCTCACATTTTCGAAGAGAGAATCCGCCGTGGGTCCATTGGGCTTCAAATTTCGACTTGTCAGGGTCGCATTTGTACGTAAAATTTTCGAACTCATTTTAATTTCCTTACTTCCTTCTCATTCGACGAGCTTCAAAATATGATTTTCTGAAAATAAAAATCCACATAACTTTAGTAAACCATAATTTATACAGCCTTCATCAATACCACATAATCTGTGCAATAATATTTGTAATAAACTTCAAAAGCAAGCGTGATGTCGCCTCCATCACCAAAACAGTCATAAGAACACGTACTGTCGTAAATGCCCAGATCCACACATGAATAATACAGATGAATCTGCCTTTTATACGCATAGCTTACTTCTTTCCCTCCTATAGCTTTTATTATCAGTTATTTCACAGTCAAATACGACACCACCAGTCTGCGTCTGCAGCTGGTGGCAGCTACAAGAATAGGGATAAATGAGGTAAAAATTCGCGTTTACATCATACACCATTTCAAAATGAACAGGTTGAAGTTTCAGATTAAAAAACCAACTTCGTAGCACAACTCCACTATTAAAACGACACAGTCACACTTTTTAATACTACTGGGCCTTAGAATCATTACACGAAACTTAACAAGAAGATCCAGACAGGTACGCAAGGTAGTATGTCTTACTATGCAGCCACTGTAGCAAGTTCACTGAAACGTGAAGAACTGAGTGTACATGACAGTATCGTATCCACACATGACTGTCAAACTCATAGAGGCTTACATTCTCATTGTTACTACGGTTTCCTTTTTTCTTTAGGGCAGGAAGGAAATTTGGTGCACATGGCATTCGAGAATATGTAGATATATAAATTATCAAAATGATTACCAGCACAGTCGCGGATATAGGGCTTCATACATTTGTCTTTACCAACATGATTTACTATGCTTATCTCTCTGTCAACTCAAGGGTATTGATGGTATATTGATATAAAAATGCTTTCTGCATTCAAATACAACGACTAACAATGTATTTTAAGGACACAAATACCTACCTACTCAAATTTCTTATGTTTCAGAAATGTAAAGCTTACCCCAGTCACAGCATATCGTAGCAAGATGTACAAAGGTAAGAAATAAATTCTTTGTGGCTTGAAAATTTTCGAAACTTTTTTTTCAGAGAATTAGTATATTGAGTATGCGTATGCTATGAACTTTATGGAAAACGAGTACGTCAATAGCTACTTAAAAGCTCAATGTCAAATCCCTGTACTAAAATTTCATGCCATTTTTAACACTTTTGTCTGTTTGATGTATGTGAGTTGAAAGGCGAACTTTATAAGTGTTCGTATACCCCAACCGAACAGATTTAGTTATTAGGGAGAGGTACTAAACATCAAAGAGTCTACTTAAAAGCCCATTAATTCATTTAATTAGTTTCGAATTCGCATGAGCTTGCATTTTAACCAATCTGCAGGATATAAAGCTTATAATGAGCTATTTGCACAAAAAAGATAAGAGAGACACGATATAATTGTCACTGTAAGTATCCATTTGTTTGGCCAGATAAGGGTAGTAAGTCAATAGTAATGATAATAATGATGGTTCATGGTAGTTCCCAGAGTTGCACATGAAGCACAAGAGAACTTGAGAAACCATATATACTCGATTGCAGTTTTCTTTTTGTCACTAATTGTCAAATATAAGTTGCAAATTGGGCGTAGAACTATTCCACTATCTCAGGCAGATTATTACAAATGTAAAACATGTAATTATGCACTGGCTCACGGCTTGGTACGCTGATTGCGGTTCTGGTTTAGCATGGTACCACAAACCTTTAATTAACCGCCAAGCAGGAACGCGTAGTAGTTTCTTTTCCTTATCAGAAAAGCCAGGGATTTGTATTACAATAATTCTAATTTATATGCAGCTGGGACTTTCAAGGGCCCCACTGGATTTACGAAATCTTACGAGATGCTTATACTAATACGTAAAATGTATATATCTCCGTCCGTGCTACACACACCTTAAATAATTACCTAAACACATTAGCTCTCAGTTAAGTCCGAACGAAATGTCTCCGTTTCGCGTATCAAGGACTGTCTATAGTAGTATATTAGATTTCTAACGGACATGCGTTTACCCCCCAACAAATTATTCAGGCTTTAAAATTAAGTTTAGATAGATGCATACCCAAAAAGAATAGAACTGCAGTTGCACCAATTTCGCCGATTTTGAAGTTAGGAAATGTTACCAAGAGTAGCATGCAATCATGAGGAACGCTACCTTACGAACGAGGTAACGTATTCAAGGCAAGCTTAGAAGTATATCATGAATCATGGCGATCAATTTCGAAATTTAATTCCTTGTATTTTTTGCAGCAAAAAAATAATAACCTGACTTGTCCAATAGATTTGAAGCACGTCATGTAGGATATGCAATGCGTAACTTTAACGCGTCATCTCAATGTGCACAGCTGCATAATGAAAATGAGCGTGGAAAGCCCATTGGCATTCACAATGCAACACTAAACGGACTGTGCTGTAAACAGAACAGGCGACAGTCCGTCTGTCCTGGGAAGTACGACAAAATGTTTTTGAAAAATGCGACTGCAAGCGATACAAACAAAACTAAACTGGTTAAATATGACAATTAGGGGAATTCGCTACGGTGGACCGTGCATGCTTGGATGCATGTGTTTACGTATTCAGAAGGATATTTGGGGCTACCGAACTCAATAACTCATGATTTAACTACAAAGACGACAGAGAGTTGCAGTCACAGAAGTCCAAAAGCGACCCTTCTATGCAAGTTGCAAGAAAAATAGTAGTTCGCATTTGCAGTTCATGAACCTATGTCTGATTTCAAATTAGGTAGATGGAAGAAGTCAAAAACAGTTCCTGCGTGTGTGTACGAATTTGCCACACGCACATGGTAAGAAGTGTATGTGGGAGATGTCTCAATTCATCTAGCATTGTTGCACAAAAAAGGATGAAGTAAAACGAGTTAGGCACACCTAACTTTTAAGGCACAAGTTCACATTCCAAAGTCATAAATTTACTTTCTCTCCCTATCGTCGAATACGCATCTACTTGTAATGACGTGCCAACAATATCTCACACGAAACCCTATAAAAGAGATGCAGCACAAGTGCACACACCAAAACTAAATACTATTAGGTATATGTATATCTATAATAAACACAACACAGCCTCCACTTGACTTTCAACTTTACTGCACAGCAGTTGCTGTTAACTCCGCTAAAATTGATTTGATCAAACAATTTTTTTCCGCTAAACGATCAGATATGTTTACTGTTTGGGAGCAGCCATCCTGCTAAATTACTTTCGTGGTCTGTGATTCCCATTTCATTTAACAATGTGCTGTGTGTTCAAATTTTCCGTAAAACAACCAGAAACCCTGAAGGCCGAAAAACATACAATTATAACAAGATGAGGGCACAAGCACAGACGCAATAATCTCTGCAAGATGTGAAATCAGAAGCTATGAAAACTAATTCTAATTACGTTCATGGGAGGTATAGTTGTAATTTTAATTATGGCAATTAGAATTAGAACGTAATTAGTTTCCACCCACAACCAGCTCAGCAGATCAAAACACAGTAAACTGAAGAGTGAAATCATTCCGCGTCTGCAAAATTGCAAAATACATTAGCTGTTTTAATATCATTACAAAGAAATCCTACTCAATTTTTTGGGAACTAAATTATAGCTGAAATAATTCCAAGACCCCACTTTTATTTGCTAAAAAGGAACTCCTTACTAATAGAGCTCAAAAGATTATCTGCAAGGATTACGATAGATAGGTGCACATAATAATGTACCATGTGCAAGGCGGAAAGAAGGTACTGAGGTACAGATCGTGTACGAAAAAAGTTTCGGAGATCATAATCATATACTTAGGAAAAGAGGCTAGTCAATTAGAATTCGAAGTTTGTGAATTAAAAAAACTAGAAAATTAAATTACAATGCAAAAGGAAATCAAATAGTACATGTACCATGCACATACAAATTAGTAAAACTTCAAAATAAAAATGATTTACCATCCAGCGAAACTTGCATAAAAGTTAGCTTAACCAACGTTACTGCAGATTCTACAAAAAGGAAGAAAACAACGCGAAAGCTGTTAGAATACAGAATTAGCTATTAAATTATAATAAGTCAAAAAGAAGATTCCCACGTGCTTTGCCAAAGAAAATATGAGGAAGGGAAAACGATACTGATTATGTTTTCTACTTTTCTTGTAATTCTGGCTCAAATCCAAGAAGCAAACCCAACATTTTTTGTGAATGAGGTAAACGACAATCACAAGTACGACTAGAACGTTCCCTTTTAATCTATTTAATATGATTCTAAATTTTAAGCTGAATATCATTAACATTTCCTTTTACACAGAACCACTCATCGTCAATACAAGTTTAACAAGTAAGCTTCATTTGATGAGCTTGTTTCAATTCACTTTGACAAGAGCCGCTACTCTTTTCTTACATTAACCGTGTAACCAAGTCACACGCTCAAATATTTAAAGCTTCAGGAACTGATTCTAAATTCTAGCTACGCTATTTATGGGATGAACGACTGATTTCGCGGCAATTGTTCGTTTAGCCACAAAAAATAGCCATTTAGATTATTTAAGTTCCAACTAAATTGCTGCTTGCTAATTAAAAGTTGTGATATATCTGTACTGTCGACTAGTTCGGAGGCACCTGCTTAAATTATACCCACACTTTTACGAAAACTTGCTGCTTTGATTGTCAGAATCAATTAAATAGGGGAAGAATTAATGAGAATATAGGAACGACATCAGCACAACAGGGATGAGGAATTGCATAACTTTCCCACAATTTTTTTTCGCAAATACGATACCCACATCTATTTCATTACTTACATCATCAAGCTCACGATCAGAGTCAGACTTGCGTTTATGACCAGCATAAATAATGTCAATACGGCCCACAAATCGAACAACGAACGTGTTCCACCTTAATATTTAAATTTTTTTCCTGATAAAAATCAAACGTCTGCGATTCATGATATGCCCATTTTGCATTAATGACACGACAGCTCAACAGCTCTGGCTACAATAACTCACTGAGGCACCTGTACATATTTAGCCCTGATGAAGTCACGTGAGTTGCAGCCTGTGGTAATACTAGAAATCAGAAAATTCTATACCATCACATTTCATACAATTTTGCAACTCATTTCTACTGCTAATGAGAAAGCAATAGAAGTTGTAGCTCAGGGCTCAGACTACTAAAACTATACCCCATAACTTTACCTTAAACAATAAGGAATCTGTAAACCTCCTACACAATCAATTTACTAGTTCTACTAAGTATGTGCAACTTTTATTTATGAAGGTTAAAAGACATTTTACAATCAGGGCAAGGTTCTATATACTCATATCTGCAGACAAATTATAGTACCTAGGTAAGTTGACAAACTAATAATTCCAGCACAATGTAAACTTCATACATTCGTGGGAGCGAAGAGTTTAGAAAAAAGACATAGCTAGTAATTATTTCGAATCAAGACTAGCAAACTAACAATTCCTAGTCAAAAACTCGAAGGTTCGCAAGGACACCTGTTTTCAATATCAGACCAGGAACGCACATGCTGGGGGAGGGAGGCTGTCCTTTGTCCTTATGCAATATTTTTATTGCCGACGAAATTTAATGCTTTAATATTCCGCATATGAATTCGAATTGACAGCCGCTTGGAGTTGATTATGATTCTAGGTAGGTCTGCTACTGTATTTCAACTTCCTTTAATAGCTCTGACCTATGTCAGAAGTCCGCGAATGGTAATTATAGAATGTGTACAGATAACGACGTTTAAGTAACATAGGCCCACAAATCTAATAAATCTTTTATCTTTTACCTATTTCTTGAATAATAATATATCATGTATGCCGAACATTTTAAACAATTTTATTTTATACTGCAATTACGAATAGACAGCTAAACTCAACATAGTGTGTGAAATTTCACTGAAAATAAATGTAGATTAGGTACCTACACGTACATACATACGCACACTGTACACTGCTGCACAGTTTTAGCTGGGATGGAGATGTAGGATGTAGGACCAACTACAAAGTACCTAACTACCAGTAAAGTTAAAGAATAAAATATTAATTTAATAGTTTGCAAGTACGTACATATACAGCATCTCACTATTATCACGAAATATGAAAATGTTTGTGGGAAAATGTTATTAGGAATATTCTGATGTTATCTAAGCGATACATTTAAATTATGTATCTATATTTTATATTTTTATACACAGATGCACTTACTTACCTACCTAGGTAGGTATGTAGAATTCGCATTAGCATATGCATGTGAGAAAACTAAAGAAAAGAAGTTTAACATGTAAACCAAACCACTGGAATTCACATAAAAAAATCGCCAACGCAGGAGGACAGAGTCTGCCATCATGGCTAATAATACAAGTAGATACATAGTAATTAGATGTTATAATGTTGACGAAAACACAAAAATTGGACGTTCGAAACCCTCAAAGTGCAAATGTTTCCATATACTCTAAATAAATACCTATGCAGGTTCATGTCAGGAAATATTAGTGGAGCCATTAAACTGTCTTCAGAAATCCACGCTTAACTTCAGATATCGACAGAAATGCAAAGTACAGAACATAAGTATCCCACCGATTCCATTGGAATTCTGCAAGCGTAGTAAGTGTTGCCTGTACGAGCACACCTATACTTATTTTCATGACCAAAACCTCAGGTCTGTGTGCGTACTCAAATAGTAATTATCTACCGTATTTGCATTCAAACTTCGCCATAATTCTACTTTGATGATTTAAGCCTAACTATTTACGGGAAGCTACAAGGTAGGCTTACTGTGCGGTAATATGCACAGTAAAAACAACATACTGAAAGACATAATGAATGAAACCAGAATATATATTCCCGGTTAAACATTAAACACATCTACATATATATGCACCTTACCTACATGTCAAACCACCCAAGTAGCAATACTGAATTCTTCTTGGGCAAAAAATGTAGGTACAAAACGAAGTAGACTTTGAATGTTTCAGGTCACAGAAACAAGACTTATTTGCTACCGTTTGATACAACATGTTCTTTACTAAAAATATTTTAGCACACTTTGAGTATCCAATTATATGAAAATATAAACTGCATATTACAAACAACAATCTCCTTCGAACGTATTAAGCTAAAATCGAACAAGCTGTCCGCTTTTAATCAAATGGGTCTGGATTAAATATTTGATATAACTATATGAAACACTAATAACATGTAAAGTCTTTAAAAAGAACTGGAATATAACACTACTTTGATTGAACTAAATCAATTCAGGCACAACACTGCACCATCGTCATGATCTCCTACAACATGAACGTGAACAAACATGAGACTTGTAACGCAGACTGCAGATGCTGTTATCATTAGGATAGTATGGATATACCGGCTCGTTAAGACTAATTGAATACTTGACTTCAGTAAGTCCAATAAAGGATTAATGGCACTCACTGTACAAACATGGGTAGATTATGAATTTAAATCTAATCTTGTAAATAAATGCAAATCCATTTTGTCTTCCTCAAAGCCAGCATTTAAACTGCATAATCTGACCATGAGCATATTTTTAATTCTTTGAACACGTGCGATCAAATGCTCATGCATAATTGCTCACAACAAATTGACTCTACAATGTGAGTAAATTTTCTGCGTTCAGTGTTTTCGTGTAAGTAGATACGGAATAAATAAAATAAATTACAATTTCATTATGATGAAGTTGAATTTTAGCTCGTGACCACAGAAAAATTGTTTCAAAGATAAATTATTCGCATTAAACAAAATAGGGAAAGTTTGATTACTGATGCAGTCAATTGGTTAATCAATTGGGATCTGAAGATACATGAAACTTCATGTTCAACAGAAGATATTACGCTCAGTCCGTGACAAAGTCAGCTGATAACTGATTGAAAATAACAAAATTAGCCTAGGTTAACGATGACTCCCTTCTCATCCTAATTTCGAGGCAAGACAACAAAACCACATTCAACGAGGAGGAAGACGAAAAGCCACGAAAAAATTGACTCAAGTACTTAATAATCTTCAGGTTCAGGTTTCGATGATCAGCTAATGATAATCTCATCGAAAGTAAGCCACTTTAAATACAAACCCGAATGATGACCGGCCTAAGTCAGAACGTCTGTCTGACATGTAGACGTTAAATATGAAGCAAGACCGGCTGATCAACTTTCACATTCCCCAAACTTTTCAAAAGTGGTTTCAGATGATAACAAAACAAAAGAGATCTGTCGTTCATAAACGTATACGCGTCTTATCATTTAATCTAACTTTAAAAATAATATCTCGATTTCAACAATAATCCTACTTCCTATGGTTTTTTTAACTTACTTCTCAGAATCCCAATTTTAACGACGTTATCAAATCAGATAAGATCGTTAAGAGGTTCCCATATAATCTCCAATAAATGGAAAAACTTCGATTTTATTTTCCATTACACAATGAATCGTTTTACGACTCATCACGAAAGCGATAAAACAAAACTTTTAAAGGGATTAAAATTCAAGCTCCAATCCAGTAGCTTTAGAACATCCATTCCAACATTACTAGATTCCACCACATGCCTTCCAAGTTAAATTGAAGCACCATTTTAATTATCAGCAAAAAAAGGCCTCTTGACGAGGATATAATATAGAATATGCTCATCTTAAATATAATTGTGTAGCTACAAACCGCACACCGACACCACATACAGATTTTTTTCTTGTCCTAACCAAGTAGAGGACTGTTTTTAACCCAAGGTCCTTTTTCGACAATTTGACGTTGTAAGTGTTCTAACGGGAATCTCAAAAAACTCCTTGGTACTGCTCAGTAAAACAAAAACACCGTAGCGTACTCAGTAGTACTCACACGTCACGCCACAACGACAAAATTAACCTGTCACTTCACGTACTTAATGAACAGATAAACTGCCCCCTAATTCACCCAAAATCTAACAACCTAACCGTCCAATACACCAAAAGTCTGTACCATTAATATGATGACCAATCAAAATCACGCCATGTCAATTTCCCCGGTTAGCGAATACTACTTCTAACGGGCCAGGATCCTTAAAACGTGAGTAATCGAAGAACGAAGAGAGCATTCTTCATTCATCATTAACTTACAAGTCGCAGATAACAAGACAAAGTTGCTCAAAACGCAGAGCGTAAACATTGACAATAAGCAGGCAGCATACTCGCTTCCTTAACAAATGTCAACGTCAGCTAATGAAATCAAGATTCATTTAGCAGTACGTAGCGTCTTCAATCGTAGTTTCCTTTCCTTCTTTTACTGTGCATACGCCATTGCACTGACCGAAGCCAACTACTTCAACTACTTGCTGAGACGATCAACGATAAAGATGACAGATTCCAAAATTCCAAATCTTGTTAGTCATTCACAGACAGCAGCAGACTAGCAAAATACATAATACTCACAACATAATATCCGCATTCCGAATCCGAATTCCAAGATTCCGATGGAATCGATACATTTTTCGCCTTCAAAACACTAACAACTACAATAACCAAACAGAACAGCAACAACAACAACGAACGTGAACACTTGAATTCGAATAATGTCGACCGACACGTATTAAATTTGCAATTTCACAGAATTACAGCATACGGATTTGTAGCCTCTAAAAATAATGATGAGAAATTTGTCAAAAGATGAAAGAGAAGTAACCCACCTTAAGCGATAATGATGAATACAGTATTATTAGGGATGTTCACTGTCCAAGTTTATTCTCATGACATTGTACAAAAATCAAGTTGTTGGAATGTAATTACGTGAGCAGTACAGTGATGCTCATCCATATCAGTCACTATCACTCAAATCATTTACTAATAGGATATAGGAATAATGTACACACTATAGTGGGAAAAAAACAGGATCAATTAACAATCAACAATTAAAAACATTTAACAAAAATACGTTGTACGCATTGGCACCTTCACCATCACATGATCTGTAAAGATTTTGTAAAGACTTTGAAAATATTTCGAATTTCGAATAACCACAAAAGCACCACCTTGAACTCACACTTTCAACTTTTCACTTGGTAAATTCGTTAACGTAAACTCTATTACAATTGAATTTAATATAATTTACAAATCAATGAGATTAATTTACAATTTTCCGTTCAATTGTCACTGACTATTCCCGCATCTGCTTCTCCTACGACGTCGATGTTGTTGCATATGTATATATAGGTATATGTACTTTTCGGTGAAGATTTCGGTGGAAAAATCTTTTAAAATTGGGGTTAGGCAACGGGTTTACCCTTTGTACAGAAGAAGAAGTAGAGCCTTGGACTGAGCGGTGGTGACTGACAGAGATGTTGAGGATTCAGGGAGCTGCGGTGAAGTAATTAAGGAGCCAGTTCGTCGTGGAGTTGTGTACTCTGACTGAGTCAAGTGAGGCTCACAGAATCAGAATCTGAGATGCAGGCATGCATGGAAGCATGCAGAGACTGACAGTCCAAAGAGTATTTTTTTACAGAGTGCACAGTGCAGAAGAGAAGAGACTCGGTACTAGTCTACTGGCACGTCTTCCTCTAATTCAGTTTCTCCCATCACGGCATCACCAGAGTCATAATCTAGCAAATGCGAAAAGGTTTGCTTGGAAACCCAAAACTCGAGGAAGGGAGGCATTTAAAAAACCAAGGAATATGATACGAGACCGAGACTGTGAGAGAGAGACGATACAAGTACTTTTTCTGTCAGTACTGAATTTTATGTTAGTCGTAAACAGAGACGCAGAGTACTTGGTCGAGCAAAATACCTTGACTCCTCAAGTATGCACTTTGCTATTCAATTCAGAATCAAAAATGCCGTCTAACAGAAACTTCAACTTCATCCCCAACTATCCCAATCCCATTCCCAATTCCCAAGTGCAATAAGCTGTGAGCTGCTGGTGCTGGTGCTGCTGTAGATGCATCATTCCATCGAGTATGTCAAACATTTCCACCTTATCTAATTGAACAGGGTACTTCCACTACAGTACTACACTAGACTATAATGTACCAACAATCGAGGTACTAATGTACTAAAGTACTAATACATACATAGATACGTACAATGCATACTTCCTCTCAAAGAATTCAAAGGATGTGAGTATACCTACGTACAGAACTAGAAAAAAAACAATACCTGCTGATTAATGCACCATGCTGATGTACGTAGGTAAAGGTACCTTACCTATGTATGTACTACCTATACCTCATGTAATGGGGTATGTATCTGGCTTCGGGACGGGATGCTGCCTGTATGTACGGAAGAGATGGAGAGAGCACTTGGGTTCAGAATGCATAGGACATGGCACTCAATCAAACACAACTATTCACTATTATTCACTCATCTTTATCAATCATGTAAGTGGTGTCAGTGCTGTGGTGGTAGTGGTGCTGCTCTGTTCTGTCGCAGTTGGTCACCAGCCCTAAATATCGGTCGGTGTATAAAACACGTGTGATGGGACTAATGCATTGCATTGTTGTAGTGGACCTAATAAGTACGTAAGTTGGTGTGTATGTATTCAATCACACTGCCTATCTGTTAAAATTTTAAAATGTATACAGGGCAGGGAAGCCCACCCGGTCTCAAGGCAACCTTTAATAATAAAACAGTTACTTACAATCAAAGAGATATTATTAGCCATTTGTTGATGGTTCAATGGTTGAAATCAATGTTGTACAATAAGTAGCACGTAAATCATGGTCTCGTTTCCCTTGCTGACAGCACAAGTCTGAATTTTTCAACTATGTATGTAGGTCCTGCGTATGTCTGATGAGACTGAATCACTGAATTCACTCAAATATGTTTTAGTTTTAAGAGCCTGATAAGAACTGGTCTATTCGTCGGGCCAAAAGAATTTGACGAAGGACGGAGACGGAATGGGTATGGGTTTGTTTTATAATTGTAACAGCTTGCCTTTAGTTTCTATATGCTGGGGATGATAATCAATGTTTTTTAAGCCAGGCACGTTTTTAGGTACAAACTGTACCAGTACAGTACACAAAGGTTTGTTTTTTTTCTTCACCTACGTACGTCAGTTTCAATGTAAAAAAAATATGAATGAGGTCTACCATCTACATACACAGTGTCCGCTCGACGATTTTTTTTGTTGTTGTTGATGATTTTCCGCAGGTGACTAGTGTGACTACCTACAGCAGAACCAGCCCGACTCAACGGAGAGCCGAGAGAGACAGACCCTCCTATTAAAGGCAGGTATGGTTTTAAATTACAGTTCCTGTCTCCTGTTAAACCCATGTGTTCCCAAAGTTATTACTCATTCAAGAGGAAACTGGGTTGTTCATACTTTCCTATTGAAGAGTACCGATTGCCATGTGTAATCGTGTAAAAAGTATTTTAATAACTTTAATATCCTACCGTGACCAGGGTTTATGTGTATCAGTCAAACATTCATGAGATATTCTGTGCGCTTGTGCCTACCTACTTATATATTTATTTATTTTGTGAGATAGGGCAGAGTCGAGATAGAAACAATTGTACGGATGTATGAATTCAAAGAAAACGTACTCTACGGCAAACCCATAGACTAAACCACCCACCACAACAGAACACGCCACACACTATCAGTCAGTCTGACATTCATTCTATCAAAGCATATTTACCCTCGCATAGGAGATCCAACAACAGATTGCATCTGTGGAGTCGAATGCATTGCTCAGTTATTATCAGTAGAAAGTGTTGAATGGGCCGTACTTAGAAGAGCAATTATAGAAACTAACATCTAGGCCTTTAATATGGTATTGTACAGCATGACCCACTCGTACTCCGAATATGAATAAACTAATGCAGTTGATTTTCAATCCATCTCTCTAATGTAAAATGCAATCCACAGCAGGGCCGAAAGTTATGAAAATATAATACGTGGCAGTTAATATAATATTTTTTGTGTAAACTGAAGGGAAAAGTACATAGTAGGCGATGATTCTCTGTCCCTTTGATCAAATATCTGCGCTTGCAATATTAGTAAGCAAAATATAATATTAGATATGTATTTAGATTTCAATTTTGTGTTTTCCTCTTTTTGTTTGGTGAGCTGACAGCGAAGGAGAAATCTACATCGCATTATAGCATTTCCAAAAGACCAAAATATTATTGCAATTTGGGCAGCTTCATGCAGATATGTAAATGTATTAGAAGAACTTCTGACATCAACAACCAAGTTTCGAGTACAATTGACATCTGACAATGAAAACCGTCACGGTTTACCTGAATGAAGTATCTTCAGTTACCTCTATGTGTACTTTTGTGGGTCTGAGCTGTCTTTAAAATACGTTAGCAACTACCATATTGCTACGTTACGTTTACACTCAACATTTTTCCCCTCGTGCAAACAGACTTGAGGGTATAGGGCCCCAGGAGGGAGATGTAATTCACCTAAATGTGCAGATATATATACTTTGTACGCCAGCATTCTATACACATAACTATATATCTAGAGAACCCCATGCAAAGGTCTGGATTCTGGATTGATGCAGGGGTGGCAAGGCTGTCGGTTATTCGTTCAATGTTTTTTTCCCTACCGGATGCGTAGACATTAATTAATTTCAACAAAATTACAATCCTTTCTATATTATTGGGAATTCAACGATGAAGAAAATGAACAATTTATTTGTCCTCACTGTTTCCTCGAGTGACAGATCAAAATTGAAACGGGGTTATAGAGCAAAAATACTATTATATATTATACTGAATGTGAGAAAAAAGCATTTAAACCATCCGAGGCGCAACGCAGCTTCAATCCCATCTTGAAGGCTGGGCTGACAATCTTTTAAATTGCAATTTGTCATGTGGTTGAAATAATCTAAGAGGACAGCTTGCTAACTCTTGAAATAAAAGCCTAAAACTCCATGGGGGGCACTCTCACAAGAACAACTGACCAACTGCATAAATTTGAGTTAGAGAGAAATGTACTGCAGATATGCAAACCACAATTTATTCACTTATTATACATATACACATACATAATTGGCTACCGGTTACCTTGTTTTTTGGTCGTAGCAAAAGGAGTTCAACAGAAAGAGGGTTTTTAAAATTATTTAACTAGATTTGGAAAGCAATCCAAGCTGACGAGCTAAAATAAACGGCCTTATTTTCACCTTTCAAGTTGAATATGGTAAGTTCGTTATGAAAGTACGCAAAATATTGTAGTAGGTACATAATTGCATATACATATATCTGATTAATAATAACATACCTAAATGTTGTTTTGCAATTCCACAGGGTTTCGAGAATTCCCTACCCTGTTTTTCTTTGGCCCCTGCAGCCTTAGGGTAGGGTTAAAATTGAAATGGAAGTAAGCTCCAAAAATCATTGTTCCATGTGTAATAAGTACGAGTTAAATTACACAAAGCTCCATTACAATTTGTCAAATGCTGTCAGCTTGCACTATTCTTTGATAACGCAAAGTTTAGTAACAACTTCAAATTAAAAAGAAGCTGATGTACTATACTATACCTAATTTTATACAGCATTAACAAAATTATACCATTTTTAATACAGGAGTTAGAAAAATTGATATGAACTCTGACCTCAAGCTTGCTTGTATGTCTAGTATAAATGAAAACCTATGTAAATTTTGAACAAAAATAAACCAACAATGCCTCGTTTTCTCGGCTCTACTTTTTGGACTACAAAAATACTACCCAAATACATTCATGGACTAATGGTTTGTACGGGATGTGGTTCAAAAGATACATATAGGTACGTACCTATGTATTTAGCACTACGGTACAGATCGGACCAATGAGACCACTAACATATGTTTCAAATATCAAGTCGACATTCACATTCCCACAAACAGGCAAGACATTTCAGTCACGTACGAATTAAATAGCTGATGCTGTTTATGTGTTGATGAGAGGATATGCGGTACTAAAGGAGATGATGAGCATAGGTACAGCGATACATTATATGTATATGCATCGCCAACACCTCACACATCCCCTGCACACATGGATGACAATAGAAACGAAATATTGGTTGCAAAAAAGTTTAAATGGAACACAGCCCAGAGGAAATCCCATTAACTGCATACACATTCGTTACTCTTGGAATTTATCACACATTTTATATGATGATGATGCGACTAGCTGGTCCACAGTCCACAGTCCACAGTTAGATTGGGGTACTTTACTTGGTTGAGCTTGGCTTGGCTTGGGGATGGATTTGTCAGTACAGTTCTTCACTCACTTAGGTGTGTTACCTGTATATCTTATTATATTTTTATCGACATAGAATAGAAAGCTGTTTTATTTGATATAAAATTAACACTCTCATTGTACTGAGATACACTTATCTGCACTCTGGGCTTATCTGGCCGCTATCATATTTTCATCTCTAGGTAAATCCTGATGCACGCACTCACAATTTATACTTCCACAAAACTGCATGTGGTGCATACTGTTTTGTGTTTTGTTGTGGTGAGTAGAGTCAGATTGATCTTCTATTTTTCCCGTACTCAAGTGGAGTAGTATAGTCATATCAAAGCTATAGACTGAATATTTCAGAAAAAGCTCATAAAGATCATCCTACCTGGCCTTAGGGGAAAGCATTATATTTGTATTTTATGAGGACTGAGCCGGATTACAGATTAAATGACAAAGTAATGTGCATGTTTGCCATTACCTATATTTCATTTGCTGCACTAAGCTTTTAAGATGGAAAATGTAAAAAAGAAGACAAAAAACGTGTAGAATTGACATATATGTGTTACGTACACATATATATATATGTATGGCGGATTCCGTTACCTAAATAACTTTGCTTAATAGTGACGAGTCAACAGCCGTGAATTCGTTTATCATCCCCACAAATTGCAATTTATTGTTCTGCATAGGTTTCCATGTCATGCCGTGACGTTGCTTCACTAGGCACTGGTCTTAAGTCGAAGTATGAGCAACGCTTTATTTAATGTTGAAGGCTACAGGGGACGAGGCAACACGTGAAGATTAAGGAAACGAAAACGACTCTTGCCATTTGCCTTGTGTCTACACTATTGTGCTGTCTGTCGTTGGTCGGGAGTGCAATCGAATCTGTTATTGTTTGGCAAACTTTTTATCATCCCAAGTTTTAAGATCAACCACCTCCCACCTTCACTTCTATTTTGACTCTCTTGAACATTTACTACAATTATGTAGCTCCTTAGGTGCTTTACAATATAGATATAGGCACTTTACATCTCTTATTACTCTTTGAGCCGTCCACGCAAAGGGAAATTGAAAATGCAGTCCCAAGTCGTAATCTTAAAATACAATTGTTTATTAACAATTGAAATTACAAAACCTTAATTGTGTGTTTGATTGTTCCCAATTATTTAACGCACATCTAATCAGCCCATACATCTCATAAGATTCTGTTTTTTGTGCATCCAATTATTTTTAATAACATGGGGCAGTGTATATGGAAAGAACGTAGGAGACATATACAGACAGTCTATGGAAGGAAAGGTGTGGTAGTTGGCGTATGTATAGGAAACAGGTTGCTTAATAATAGCTTTCTTGCTAATACAAAAATTATAGAGTAATAAATACAAAATACCTGTCCGTAACACATTAGCATTAGCATACACATTGCTGCGAGTACGTCCTAATTACTTACTAAGTTTACTCTTTTAATTTACTCTGTTGATTGGAAAAATTAACTTGGTACGAGAACGAGTCGTCATTCAAAGATTTATCCATTCTGATTTTACAGCATGGGCCGAAAACGATCAACAGGTGACGTCCACAGGGATCGATAATCGATACGGTAAAATATTCTGTAAATAAACTTGAACGTATACATACATCTGCATACGCACGGCTGAATAAAACGTCATGAACAGGCTGCCTACATCATCATAAGCCGGTAGGGTAGGTGCACCTAAATGTGATAAATTTTCGACAAGTTTTGAATTGCACCTCATGGAAACCTAAGAGGATGA
>JAQFZC010001109.1:0-34257 GCA_034695205.1 Dicyrtoma fusca
TCAGTCATCAGTCATTTTTCTTCGTCATTTTTTTAAATTTATGAAACCTTCGAATTTTGAAATCTACCTTCCTTACAATAGATATATATACATAGCAAAACAGCGGTATAACAGCGGTCGCCCGATGTAGCTAAAGCCTTCGATTTTCCAAATATTTTTGAGAACCAAATCTCCGGCCACATCCGCGGGCCTGAAATCCTTTCAACTTTGGTTTTTCATTTTTATGGGTTGGCTGGAATTCCCTTCCTTTCGAGAAGTCGATTTTAGAGTAAGAAAAAACGCTTGAAAAAATCCAACTCCACGAGCGTCAATTCTTTAAACCTAACAGAATTAAATTGTATACTCAAATTTCTTCTCAAATCAGGCTGGCACACCCTATTCGTATAATCAAATTGTAAGTCGGACTTTTTATGTCCTAAATTAAACAGTTCTGTCAACAAAGCAAAATACAGTCACCGTTTATACGCAGTAAGATTCGAGTGATATTTATATACAACTACAACTAGACATATGAAACAATCGGGCTTTGAATTAGTTGATAAACAAAGTCTTTCTAGCAACACTGATTTTATTGATTTACAAACTCAAGATTAGTCAAGATCGGTATAAATTACATGTCAAAACTAAACGCCCAGTTTAATCTATTTTAATTATTGTGCGTGTGTGCTTGTTGTAATTTAAAAGGTAAAATACTATTTGGTGTCATCACTGTCCGCAAAGGTTGGCTTGTCTTTAAACGAGCACGAACAATTAATTGATAATCTGATAAAGTAGCTGATGGTTTAAATACGAAAATTTAGCAAGCACCTGCTACAGTAGTATAGCCCTTACAAGGAAAGTACGTTTGGTGAGGTGTCCCGATTTTCATGAAATTTTGTGTGTGTAGGAATTGACCTTAGTACGTGACCTTAAACTTGCGGCATCTTTTTTTTGTGTTCTATTAGTGAGAAAAAAAATAAATTTGAAAACATGTTTCCGCAAGTGACAAATCAAATGCAAATTAACATGCAATTTTTAAAGGTGCCAAAGGGGGGGGGGGGCATTACCAAATTTTCAAATATAAGGAAAAATTCCAGTTTTCAAAAAATACATTATTTTTCCACAATAGTTGTTTTTTTACATTTGCTCGTTATAGGTAATTAGTTATCAAACTCACTGGGGAGCGTTTTGCACTGTAACCCTGGGATTTGAATAAATGTTACCAAAACGCCTTCTACTGACCCTATAGGTACCTTGGCTAGCACAAAGACATTAATGAATTTCTTGTTGTCTTCCCTCACAAGCGATTCAAATTGTAAAAATATAATCGAAATTCGAAAACAGCTTTTAATTTTAAGCTAACTTTTAATTTCCAAGAAATAAGTGTGAACTTTGTGGGACGTGATTCAGCTGTGCTGTGCTGTGTGATAACATGTTTTTATTATTTTATTCATATTTTTAGAATGTCTACTGTTCTCTGTCTGATCCACTGTCTATAGAGTACAATCAATGTGGAATTAAGCATTAAATTACATTTGATCCTATTGATTATTGGGGGGGGGGGGCAAGTGGGAAGGACCAAAACTAACTGCAATTGTTTGTAGAAAAATAAGTTTTTGAGAGGATTTCATTCAGTGCAAATGCAACTGATAGGGAAATCATTCACCTGTTAAAGAATTGAGTCAGCAGTTTTACGTAATCAAGTGCAAACATAATATTAATATTCGTGCTTTTACTGGGGTGACAGCTTTTACTGGCTAAAGGAGCATTATCTGATGCATATCTCTCTATGCATTCTTAAATCTAATTATATTTATAGCTTCTCAAAAAATGAGAATTTTTCTGCAAGGAATGGCTTTTGACTGTTTCCTTCATCATATTATGATGAGGTCCGCATTTAGCTCATGTTAATTCCATATTCTATTAGGATACTCATCTGGATCCCATCTGGTACCCATTATTTTGATGCGTTTTTAACTATTGTAAATTGGTTCACATTTTTAATGATCCAATACAGTATGGTCATTTGGTAGAGTGTACTCATTACAATAATCATAACCGATTTGTATATTTTTTGAATACTTGAAAACTTGAAACAACTCGATTAAAGGATTAAAAATGTGACGGATGCGTTCTTTATGTATGTCTTAACTGTGTACACGATCGTTAAATGACTCAAGAATTTCAAAATTAGCACATTTAATGAATTGGCACTGCTTAGGTACCTACCTACTTAAAAATGTCAATATAATCGCATTAGCTTATTACGGCAAACAATTTTAAAAAGTTTATGGACATGTAATATTATTATATATAAAATACAATAATTTTATTGTAATCCTTGCTGTGTGTTTATGAGAAATTGAAGGGATTCATTATAAACATAATCGAAAATTTTTAGCTTCGCCATTTGAAACTGAAGTCTTTAATAATTACGAAATTGTTTTGGAATTTTATACGCCACAAATAGAAGAGGTGAAAGTATTTACAAAGTAGTGTTTAATGGCATACCAGCCCTAAGAATGACCAATCGTTATTTTGTTTTGTCATCCTGTTGCCGCTGTCAACATCCGCTCCACTTATGAATGTTTCCTTTAATGTCCGATTTTATTTACCTCAGCTAATACAGAGAGTTCATACACTCTACTTACTTGGAATTCACTTACACAATCTAACGGACTTGCGTTATTTCAAATTCAACATTTTAATTAATTATAGGCAACAGACTGTGTAATTGTGATCAGTGTTGATACCATTAAATACAAAAACACAAATATTTGACAGCTGAGCATGGTACAAAACAGTAAAACAGAGGCAATTCAGTAGTTTCTCAAGTCATCTAAACTGCTTACACACACGTTGAAGTCTATTTTTATACTCTTCATCTGTGAAATCAGTAGAAAGAATAAATCATCTTATTGTTAGTATTTTACCGATCCTTTCGAAATCAATTCCTTTAAGAATCAGAATGAGATCGCCTTCGCTTTACGCTATTTTGGTCTTGATTGTCGTGCCATTTTTTTCGGATGAGTTTGGTGCAGATGCTCAGGTAAGTTGATAGGTTTTCTAAATTCTAAAAGAAGTTATCTAATTTATTACGGTCCAGCCACAAATAGGCATACAAGGTTGCTCAATACTACCAAACATTTTTCTATTTATGAATTTTTAAGTGATGGATTGTGTGATACAATTTGGGACAAAGGGGTACTATGCCCATCAAAAGCTCGAAATTCAATAAAGTTCATTTTATTAATGCAAACAAGTTTTGTATGTGAATGTGAAAACTAACGGAATGTAATTTATTTTAATATATCTATTATTTGAAATACGTACTTCTCTTAATAAGAGGAATAAAATATGTTTGCGTATAGATATTATTTTGAAACAGGGCAGTGGCGTAGGGGCTGGCGGTGGCGGTGGCATTGGCAGCGAACTTGGCGGGTGCGTTCCAAATACCAATCCTTGCTCTTCAGAATTCACTACAGACTGTTGCAGTGGGTTTTGCTTCGTTCCACTTGGCGCCAAAGGGGACGCTGCTGGGAAATGTGATAAGAAACCGACGACGAAGTGATTCTTTTACACTGTCATTGACACGGCTTCTTATGGTTTAAAACAATAACTTCAATAGGATTGCGTATTCTTTTTGGAGAAATCGTGCGTTTGATTTATTAGTTGCGATGCTGTTATTACGTACATTTGGATGAAAAATACATTTGATGAAACCCAAACATCGGTATTCCGGAAATTCGACACTTGGAAATTGGACACCAGTAAATTCGACACCAGTAAATTCGACATTCGGTAAATTGGACACTCGGTAAATTGGACATTCGGTAAATTGGACACTCGGTAAACTGGACATTCAGTAAATTGGACACTCGGTAAACTCGACATTCAGTAAATTCGACACTCGGTAAATTGGACATTCGGTAAATTTGACACTCGGTAAACTCGACATTCGGTATATTCGACACTCGGAAAATTCAATATTGGGCTCCCAGCACAATCGACCGTCTATAAATTTTTCACTATTTAAATCGGTCAATAAGTAAATTATCAACAAATAAATACAGGAATAAGTAACCTGGTTATCAAGTGAGTGACCCCACGGTTAGTTATTTTGTTTTTTTTATAACAGGCCACTTCTGGCTACACCGATGTCCTATCTCATTTCTCTCCTAGACTCAGTTATTTTCTGCTTTTGTTAAGCCTTCAATAAAATGCTGAATAATGTAAAAATGCATACTAATATCTAGTAATTTTACTAAGGTTATCTATTCAAACAATTCTTTCGTCCTTTCATAAACGACTTGAGAACAAAGATTTACGCATACAAAAGCTGTGTAAGCAGCTTTGCTACGAAACTCAGCGTACGCGGACCTGGATGCTCGTTTTCTGAACCAAGTTGAAAGCTACGGCAAGAACTAAACGTATTACTATTGACGTGCTATTGCCCAATGCATGCCCAACATTGGGAAGAATAGGAAATCGTCAGCGTCCGTTTGATTAAAAATACATACATGTGCAACTCGTACATGGCTTATGGTATGTTTAAATTGTCCTTTTTTGTTCTGTTAATTAAAACAATTATTTTGTTTGTTTTTGCCATAATTTTAGTTCATTATTACTGATTTAATTTTGTGTTTCTAAAGGTTTATGACGTAGGTCGTTAATGTTTGGTTTAACTCGGTATATTCAGTTGCATAGGAAGCAAAATGAAATGTAATAAAAAAGACTTGCAGTTGTTCATCACTTTTTCGGTAACCTTAAATTTTCTTAAGAAGTTTTTATGATACAGAATATTTTATTTGCAGTTGTGTGACGCAACATATATTTAAAAAAAATAAATACATCAGCTATTTTAAAACTGAACTGACCAGCTTGGCCAATTCGCCGAGTGTCGAATATACCGAATGTCGAGTTTATCGAGTGTCAAATTTACCGAATGTCCAATTTACCGAGTGTCGAATTTACTGAATGTCCAATTTCCAAGTGGCGAATTTACCGACAATCGCAAACGACGGCGGAAACAGCACACGCGAGCTTTGTTTGTTCGTAACATCAATATTCTTATTTATTACGTAAGCTATGTCATCCTTTTCAAACTTTTAGAGTCAAAGCATGATGCAGGGGGAAGTGGGAGACTGGGAAATCATGTAAATTTATGTGATGCAAATCCTTAGCCCACAAAAAAACGCTCTTGTTCAATGAATACTAAAGGTGGCCTAAATCTTCACACGAATTTTGTCTCCTTCACAGTTTCCATCTTAACAAGAGCTTACTTTCAATAATGCTATCTATGTATGTATTCTTTCGGCTGATTTAGATTCTGAACGCTTTGTACGTTCAAATATAAATTTTTTTCTAAATCTAAGCTCACACGCATAAATGACATGACAATGCATGGTCGTAAATTTAAATTTAAATTCCGTTTTGGTGACCGTTTTGAAGTTTACTTACTGTACTCGACTTGGAAATGAATACCCACACCTGATTTACCTAATACTGTTTAAACACGCATTTTTTTCCGGTTATTGCACAAATTCTTGATTTAAAGATGTTTAGTGAAGACCGTACTATTTTCAGTACCTAGTACTTCTGTGATATTCGTCTCGTCATCGGATTCGAAATAATTTATAAAGTTACCGAAACGTAGTTCATGTCTTTTATCGTACAGCCAACAAATCCCCGTGTGCATACAGGAGATGCTTTCAATAGGCATACGTATGTATATTCTAGGCCTGCAAGTGAAGTGAATCACATCATTTTCCATGAAGAACGAAACAAATTTTTCACGCAAAATCCTAATTTTACGAATGCTCTCATACTACAGTCCCATTAATCCTGCTCAGAGTTTTTTGTTGTTGTTGCTGTAACAAAAGGTAATTTTAGCAAAGTTCATCATGAGCTGTAGAAACAATACAATTTTGTTTTATCTTTTGTGAGCTCAGAATTCGGAATTAAATTACGATGCTTCCAGGGGATAATCAGCGTACGTTGCTTTTTTCGCCGTAAGTTTTTGGTGTTAGTTTGAAAAGAGAAGTGGTCATGCCGTAGGAGTATAAAACTAATTTCGGTGCTGTAATTCCCATGTGTTAAAAAGCATGTCCGCAATTCGTTACATGCCATGCCATGACGGATGCCGATGCAGCAAATTGCTCACGCTGGCAGTTTGGTTTGTAAAGTCTATCCAATTAGATTGTTTGCGTCGAATCAAACAAAAAGTATTGACGTTAAATGAAACTTGAATTGTCATCACTGTGGTTTTCAGCTGTGTTTTTTGGTCATTTATTGTAGAATTATATCATCTGGTAAGTGTTTAAATGGTAACCAACGTCCAGCTTGTAGTGCTACGATGCGAATATCTACTAAATATGCACCTACTGTCGTGATGCATTGCAGGTACACAAATACGTGACATATCTCCATTTTGTGTGTGTTGATAGTGTAGAATAGAATGCGAATGCAGCGTTAGTGGAGGTTGGTATACCTACTACATTGCATTGATAGGCAATAGTATATACTTACCTAGGTATATCATTCTATCTTTAGACCAGTTAGACTGAGAGCACGATTAAACATTGTCATTGTAATTACCCAAACGGAGGCTCGGAATACATACGTTACGTAAATGACAGTTCCAGTTCCTACTCCTTCAGTCACGTAAAATCGCTCACAAAGTATATACATATAATTACATTTTAGCAAACGAATTCAAGGCCAGTTCATTCGATTCGAGACTTCAAGTTTATTGTCAAAGCAATGGCACAACCTACAAACTATAAAAATATAATTTTAAAGGGCGAGGCCACATTTGCGGAAGCTCTACAGTGGATATTGGACTTAAGCATTAATTACTAATTAAATTGTTTAATTTGATCCCATAATTATCCCATAAACATTGCACTACACTACTGGTATGATATCTATTTATTCAGCCGACTTAAGGTGGAAATTAGAGCTTGAATTTGCGTCGCAAAGTGCTTTTCTTTCTTTCTATGTTTAGAACTTAAACTTAGTGCAACTCTATTTGAAAAAATAGGAATAGTATGATACATACTAAATAAAAGAATCATAGTAAATTGACATAAAAATACAAGGACAGCTTTTTAATTTAGCAAATTGATGTGTGTAGATGTAGCCAGAGGTATTGAGTGCATACGAATTAAACACATGTACATGTACATGCGAATTCAGACAAAAGAGAAGACGCAATGAAAATTGTAAATTAACTAATAAAGATGTAACTAAAAAAGTTAATATTACCGTCCTTTTAGAGATGGAAATGCAATTCTTAATTCCTTTTCCTTGGCGATCTTGCAGTACTTTTGTTCTAATCAAAGAAAGAAATTAGAAATAAACTTAATTAAGAAATCCTGGTGGAAATCATACATTAAATGCTGTTTTAGCCGACCAAACGACTATGTCGCTAATAATATTGACTACTGAGTATTTTATTAATTAAATAAAAATAATTGTAAGTAGTACAGAAGCCGACGTCAAAATCTTTTCACTGGTAGCAGAACTAACTTAGACTGAGTTTAGCCTCCTGCACTGACATCTTGCACAAACAGATGAAATGTGCTTCTTCTTAAGTCAGAGGATTAGAATGGCCACTGACCGCACGGGGGAAGAATGGTGAGCAAACTAAATCCTTCATCTAGATATCTTCTTGAACAAAGTTTTGAGCAGTTAACTTATGGAATATGGAATCAAAACAGAATCTCGTCTGAAGCTATCGCTTTTACTATCACTGAAATTATTTTTAGGGTCTTGTTCGTATCTTTATGAAGATCCTTTCCAAGCATATATTTTGTCAGTCAATTTAATATCCCCATCGTCTAGGCAAGCAGATTCAGAAAGCATACACTATAAACTATAAAGGAAAAAGAATAAAGAACTGTCACTGCTGCTGATGGCTGATACTGTAATTATTATTATTTTTGGTGTTTAGTTTACTGCAACCTACACTACACTACACTTCACAATTAATAAAATTCATAAATCTTCAATTCATAATCCTTGGGCAAAATGAGTCACCGGGTCGGGATGGCACGGTAGAATAAAGATGTTATATGAGCTCCTCTTCTTCATGCATTTAAATGAATCTCCTACCAATTAAGTGAAGGTGTCAATGTGTCACGTATGTACGTAATTCCAGTTTGATTTACTTTTAATGTCACTTCACATGAGCTGTCAGTGGGCAACGCAGCGGCCATTCAGTAGTTCAAGCAAAAAACTGTATATTATTACGTATGTAGTATGTACCTACCTCTGTCCACCTTTTGACTCGAGGGCTGAGCAAAGAAAAAACAATTAAATTGCACCCAGTGTAATTAACAAAAACTTTCATTCCATCTCCAGCTACGAAGGTTCATTGTCGTACTATGCAAACATACCTATATGCATACTGAAATTTAATATCGGTATTTCTATGCACCTAATAAATAAGACTGCCATACTGCCGTCATACTCCAAAAAATAGCTTCTTCTAACTAGTAAGATTCCCATTATGATTAGGTACGTGTACTTCTCGTTATCTCATGAGAGGTACTATTAAGTGTAAAAGAGTTCATTAAAAGATGCCAAGATGCACCTCACAGTTTGTGTCGGGATAACGTAGAGTATCTTTTTCATTGTAGTTTCATTGTCCATCGTGTGCGGAGGATATGATCTTCCAACATACTCGAGATTAAACGGTCGAGGTAACTGGTAAATATAAACAAGAACGAGATTGAACGAAGAAGCATTAACTGTACACATTATAGCTCTCGTTTCTCATTTATTTATCTTTATTATATTATTTTTTTTACTTTCCCTCACAATTTCAGTAAATACACATGTATACAATCATCTGCAGTATTTGAGGCACAGCCACTGCTACAGTTTGGTAGTAGTATGTATGTAGTAGGCTGGCATTTGGTATCTAAAATATTTGGATTTATCTTGAGCTGTCCTTCTTGTGATGAACCACTCATTGCCAAGTCTAAGGAGTTCAGTTGGACTTGTTTCGTAGCCGTATTTGGTCAGTTGGGAGATGCGGGGTTTTGGTATAATTTGTGTGCGTACTTGGCCGGAATATTGAAACACTGACTAAGAAAGATTTCGGTTCGTCTGTGTAGGAGGAACGACCAAAATCATATAATCTTCCCAAAGTGTCTCACCTGGCTGTGTGTGTGTGTTCGTTACTAATTTGCAGTCACGTCGAAGAAAGACAGTTGAGTCGGAATCTACACACGAATTGCGGTAAGACGGACGTCTATTGTCTCTTATTACAGGCAATGCCATGTAGGTAGTAGTGGAAGCCCTAACAATACATCATTACACTTGAACCTACCATTATTGCATTTGGCATTCAAAGTGTCAGGTTTTCATAATAATTTTCTAATCATTCCCATAAAATAACAAAATTAGTTCGCCCATTGCCTTTCTTAAGATTGGGTGTGTAGTAGCAGCAAAGGTTTGCTTGTTGAATTCACAGGGCAATGGTGTAAGTTTTCAGTAGTAAAAGGACACATTGATTGAGCTAGACAAGTTACAACTGTAACAATCCGTATCTCATTGTCAGTATCAATGTACCTACGCATTGTGATTGTATTGCAACAGTATTATTAATTTGGGTGGCATTTTTGACGAGTCAAACCGGTGAGTATCTTGATAGCCCCTGTAGATTTTCACCATACTTTGTGTGAGAAACTGCTCTGCATTCTATCAATCATTAGTTTGCGCGTACATTACGCACTTGCTTAATCTTATTTACAATAATTATTATTGAATATTATGTAACCCTGTGGTTTTGACTTGACGAACGCTGCTGTGGCTTTTCAATTGATATTTGATGCCATTTAATTTAAATACATGTTTAAAGTTTCCCTTTGAAAATTTTGAACCACTCTGATTATCACATCAATTTAAATGCAAGAAATACATAATCCAAGTTTTTTTTTTGCAACAAAAAACAAGCAGGTAGGTACCACCTGTTAGGTGAGGCTTAGAAATTTGACTGCTGTTTAAATTACATTATGTCCAAGAGCTCAGCATGAACCGGTACGTATGTAAGTTTACGTGAGTTAAGTAATATTGATTTATGATTAGAGTCTTGTCACGGTGTGTTTCACGAAATTTTACGAGGTACGAAAATGTGTAGTTGTCTGTTACAAGGCAATTATGCCTCAGTTTTTAAAGACTACTCTACACGAGGAAAATATTTAGCCAATTCTAAATTGTAATTCATTACAAAGTTGGTTGAACATGGTGAGCTCGTGTTTGGCTTCCCAATCAGATGTGGTAGGTTCTCTGAGGCTCTCGTCTTTTGCTCCAAATTTGCATAATTGATAGTTTGCAGAAAGGATTCTCCTTACCACTCCACGTTTATTTAACACAAGATACACAGCGCCTGCACAAATATTGACCACAACTGGTTTAGCCCTCCAACGCGACTTAAGCTCTCTAACACTGTCACAGTCTGCACAGGGAGACTGTGGGGATGATTCTGATGAAAGTCCAATCGAGCCAATCAATCCCTCCACAGTATAATATGTACATAGGTATTCTTACTATGTACATAATGGAGCTAACAACCGATTAATACACTATTAACGCAAGGTGCTTGTTTGTAATTTAATTTGGTGTGGTAGAACATCGCATCCGTCTGCCCTGTCACTGTCGTAATAATTCTGTGAGGGATTGCAGGCTGCAGGATTAAAGGTGTGCAAAAATAAGACTGCATTCGCATTCGCATTCGGTTCTTCCACCTGATAATTGCTGGTCCGCTTACATTTTTTCACTATACATAGACATATAACTCACGTCCTCCATCCTTGCAATTATTAATTCTTCACAAGATGCGCTTAAGCACAGATGGGCAGGAAGATACAATGGACAGCACAGGTTTAGACGGTTGACGGCTTCTAGCATTCCTCTGTTGTGTTTGTGTTCTCCTGCAAGATCTTGAAATCGCCCGTAAATCGCTTTAAATTCACCGCCTTATTATTAGTCCTACACTATAGTTTAGTAGGTAGTTTAGATCGCAAATCAAAAATGTTAATTATTGTAATTCTATTCAATACTAACGTTAATGAAGGGATTAAACAAAGGATTACAGAATGGAACTGCAGAAAATCTCAAAAATTATGTGTAGTTTAAATCAGCAACGGATTATTTTACATGCCTGTACAATCATCTGTACAATCGGCAATCCACTCAAACCCCACATACCTAGGTACCTTTGCCTGGTTTGTTTGGTGTGAATAAAAAAGTGCACTCCCTTTTATACGTAGAACAGCAGTACACTACCACACACCATAGGATATACATACATATAGGTACGGATGTCTAATTTAAAAAAAAAGAAAAAAAGAATGACCGCACTACAAAAACAACCGCCGGATTCCGTTGTGTATATGAGGCTAAAAAATTCAAAACATTTAAAAATACGAAAATCGTGACTCTGGCGAGCTTATAATTATTGCCATTTAGAAAGGTGAACGAGCAAGAGGTGAGCACTTCTTGACTGGTAATGATAGCATTAAAAAGCCGTATGATTTATTATTACCTCCACAGCAGTATTAGCAGTACTCCAGTACCCATGCATATATGTATGTATAGGTAGTAAATAAATGCAATGTGTACAGATAGAATGCATCGTAGCTAATTCGATTTTAAATCTGATGCTTTTATAGTTAAAAACTGTATAGAAACTGTAAAGTCTTGTAAGTACTTATTGCGTACAGTGCGTTGGATTTGGATGTTCCATCTGCATCTGCATAATTGAGTGTGCAGTGTGTGTAGGTATACTTAATAATAATTATTATTTTACGAAACGAAATAAAACTGTCGGTGCGTGTCTCTTCGGCAATTTTTTTCTCTTCTTTTTGTGTTTTCTTTAATCTTACAGCTTGTCAAAACTGGGCAGAGTTTACTGCATCTAGGATATTTATGGATCTTATTTAGGCTTAAGTAAGTAGGTGCATGTCTACCTTTGTGTACTTGAGATTGTGTTAATCGATGTGCAATACAGCCTGAGCCGGACCTGCTCGATATACAGATACCAAATGAAAAAGCATGTATCGTTAAACTTTTACTCCGTTACCGTAAATAAGACACAAAGGGTGTGTACATAAGTATATATGTACCTACTTACAGTATAGGATTATTTCTTCAGTCTTCTTGTGTCTTCCTTTCCTCATGGTAGAATGAAATGATTGCCTGTTTTCTTCAGAATAATCGTGTTGGTAAATGGGAAATGAAACTGTTTGTATTCAATCTGCAATCCCGTGAATGGAAAGCTAATCATGGACGTGAATTCCTATATGTGGTATGTATAGGAGAAAGTATAGGTAATAGCCATTAGTATGTACAAATATACTTATAGGCATTAATACATTCGTAAATAAACTTGGAATAAAGCAATAATTTGAAAGCCATTCACGGCTGGTGACATGATTCATGGAGGGTGCATTAAACTGTCTCGTAAATCCCTGAGATATGCTTTAAAAGTCTTCAGCTATTCTAATTACCTTCCTTACGTACATACGTGCGAACGTTTTAATAGATTTGTGGAATGAACGATATTAACTTCTGTTAGCTTGTAGATTACTCTTGAGAAATCTCAATCCAATTAATTTAAGGTAGGGGCTATACGATTACTGGGGTCTCTTCATTCAATTTTTTTTACCCTTTGTCATGCAATCCAAAATTTGAAATGGTAATTTGTAGTATAACGCTATTTAAACAAAAAGTCAGCCTGCTCGTAATTTATACCGTAGAGTTGAAGTCAGTGTCAGCAGCTGTATAGCCATCATCATCAGTTCAGGGTGATGGGAAAACAGAGCATCTCCGTGCAGATCCCTGAGATACTTTTCATTCCAAGCATGATCGAGACCGAGAGGGATTTTTTGGTTCCTTGCATGCAGTAATCCGTATGCATTGTCTCATTTTCTGTGCATCTCTCTGCGCTCTGTAAAAACGTGTGGAAATTCTATGTATAGCGGAATTGGTACGTAGCTGTTTCGTAGGTGTTTTGCTCGTTAAAGTTAATACTTAGGTTTCCAGATATAGTCTTTGGTTCTTGGGTCATGATTTATCTAACTAGATACATGATTTTCGTAATGAACCATGAAGGAAGTCATGTAACCCATGTGTTATTTTTTCCCCTAAAATTGTAGCACCTAAAATATGTATTTGTCTGCTCAAAAAAGGGCAATTTGTAATTTGGGAAAAGTAAACGTGTTCAGAGAGCGATGTAAAGTACACATGTTTTTAAGCATTGATGGATAATTACATGTTGTAGGCACTCCTAAGCATCTCGTATACAAAAATTTCACGATGATAAACCCTCATAATTTTGACGGCCATGGATACATCTTGGCATGGGAAGTGCTATTACTCGTACATGAGCTCTATGCGTAAACCATTCATGATATACTTACGATTTTAGTGTTAGATTTCATTTTGTATGAATTTCCGAATGTACAGTATTTGGCAGTGCGAAAGAAAAGTGTTGAGAGCACCTTCATAGGTAAGTTCCTTTATCCCGAATCATAAGGAAGACATGAAAAAAAAAGTTCACTGATCGCCCTTTGGTCAAAGTAACTGCCATGAAAACTACCTTTGCTCATCGACTCATATGTATATACGTGACACCTTGTAGCCCACGTTGTAATAGGATATACACTTGCAGATACAAAATAGTTGCCCCAGACCCAAGCTTTAACGAATATACTCAAGAATCACGTGGATACAATTGTTTTTTTTTATATGAGACGACCACTAAACAGACATGTATTAAATACCCTAAGCAGATTCATCAGAAGAGAAGATGCTCATCTGCTCTGCGTTGAAGTTGAGGTTAACCCACACCCAACTTGATTTTTCTACAAAAATTATTCGGCGATTCCGTTTCTTGTTTCCTCTGCCTACACAATATGTATACCTACATACATACGTCATATGGCAGTTAGCTTAAACGGTGACGATACGCTATACGCAAGTTTTAGTGCTGTCTCATCCCAAGTAATATTCATTCAGTCACAAGCATAATAATTGTAATCCAATTATTTTGACAGTGCGTATGCAGGAAAGATTTTCATCCTGAAGCTCTGAAGATGGCTACGATCGAGTACAGCAGACCCAGAGAATGATAATGCTTTGTTGTGGTTTTCAGTTCCACAGAGCATTGCATTGATTTGTAGAACTAGAAACCCCTCGTAGATTCTATCTCAATAATTAAGGTTTGTCTCTACTTACATTTTATTGTGCTGTACCGTATGGGCAGCTGGAATGAAATAAATTACATGAACTGTTACTGATTTTTGTTTTGGTTAAAAAAACAGAATCTTGCTACGGTTACACCAATGCAGCGCAGCGCCCTGCTCCTTTTACAATGGAATACCTACCTCGCTAACCGTCAGCCTTGATAGGGAACCCAAAGCTAAAAAGTAAAAAGCCAGTCCAACTAACCAGCACAGTGTCACATTCACAGCAGTGTGCACAGCTTAAATGTACCACATAACCGTAGTTCACATGTGGCGTAAACGCAAATTGAGTTTTCATTTTTATGAAATGTTGAAGGGTTGGCGATCGCAATGCCATGCAGAATGTCATGTATTAAGTATTGAGTGGAAGGGCACAACTTTTAGGAATTTATTGCACTTAATATGGAGGCATAAAATATCATGGCACTGTTATTATAGGAACGTGGCCCATTCATCCATTGTCCGGACACAGAGAGGGACTCTCTTCCCAAACAACTGTAACGAAGGAACCCAGAAGGTGGTCGGGGTCACATACTATCATTTTATTCCCATTGCTCTTCCACAATATGTCGTGAGCTGGGAAATTCAATTTGTGGGTTCTTGTCTGGAAAAAAAAATCGTGGACAGTCATCTTGTAGTAATCATAATTTAATCTCGACTCCGCAGTCAGTCGAGGCCCGTGTAAGGGTATATAATTTGCATTACATGCAAAAAAAAAAAAAAGAAAAAGGAAATGTCTTAAGGAAAGAGGCGGCACCGGCATCGTCGCCCTGTCTTCCAAGCTATGGCATTGATATAAAACTGCGAGATTAAGACCAACTAGTATCCTCTAACTTCCAAATCCAAAGATATAGAAGAATATAGAAGATGACTTTTAACAATGGAGAAATATTCATCCATGCGTTCGTCCAATGATATTCGTATGGTAGTATTTCATAAAAAAAACGTGTATCTCCTTGTCTATTATTACTTTTATCGCTTTTCTCAGCTTATGAATTTTTTTTATTCCTTGTTTTCGTGTAATAATTTTGATCAAGATTCTTGATAAATTCATTAGAAACCTCAAATCCCTGACAATCTGTACAGTTCTGTAATACAGGCGTACATAAAGGGGAAACTAGAGAGTGGAACTGCAGATTAAGATTTTTGGGGATTTTGTCAGCATGTGAGCTATGTAAATGAATTCCTATTGTTTTTCCCCACTCATTGTCTTCTCCCAGAAATCTGTCTACAGTACAAAGTAGAAATTTCAATTTTAAATTGTAATTAATTGTTTTCATGAAAGATGAAACCGAGACACGAAAGAAATATTAAGGAAAAGGAAGAACTATACATGTTGTGAGCACGAAGCATAGAATAATCAATTCCATCCTAAATCACAGCTAGAGATGCTACTACCCCGCCGTAATGTAAATACCATCCTTGCATCCACAAATCACATCATTACATCATACAAGTTTAATTCTCTCAAAGAACAGACTCCGAAAACTACAACTACGTTTATAGATATATCTTTCCATATATGCCTAAGCCTTCGTTACCAAGTTTATTTTCCCTGTCACAGGAATTTGAATTTAATGTAGTTGAACTAATGCTTAAAAAACCCTGATGCTGAACCAGGACTGTATACTTGGAGCATCTGCCTTGAATGGCAAAGAGATCTTTTTCGGTTAGGTGGACAAACAGGACCATTTGTGTTAATATTTAATGAATTCTCGACGACATGGTACATTTAGTCACATAATTTGCAATATTATTACCCAAGCTTGGGCTGCTCAAGTAGAAATGTACAGTAGAATGGGAGTTACGGCAATCCTAGAAATGTCATTCTTTGTTACACAGATACACCAAGTAAATAATGTTTACAGGATCTGGAGCCACGTTTACCTTCCGTATCGCATCTCCGTCTACCAGCCAGGCAAGTCAAAGTGCGAGGGAACACTTGTTCAAAGTCACTCAGCCGAATCCTTGCTGTAAAACACAGAGATTTAACCAAGCAAACGTCAGCCAGCGAGCCATTTGATAATACGACTTTGAGTTCGACTTATATGCGTATAATTTTTGTCAAAATCTCATCAATAATTTATCTGACACAAACTTTAAAGTCAAAGTTGTAAGGTGAGCTTGAGTGGTGGACCTATTCTTATTATCATATCATACCGTTGACACATAGAGCCAGCAGAACCGCTTTTGGATTCCTTGTGCATAAATTGAGATTGCGATTAGACATTAGTTAGGTACTAATAGTACGCAACACTTTTAACTGTCTATTTACTCTTCCCGTTGAATTAAAATACAAAATTTTTAGTCCATTGTGAGAATGTGTGGGTAGGTAGGTAAAATAAAGTTAAAAGTGCGACTAGGATTATAGTTATATACAGTGTATGAGTGTATGTGTGACTGAGTTTTTGCCTACGTTATGTACAGAACGGGAGCTTGCCTTCTACATCTGTACCTCCTTGTAGTTGTAGTAATAAAAAGATGTGAAAAAAAAACCAGACCGTAACCAGTCTACCACTCTAACAAGTCTACGCGTACTTCTTCAAACATATCAACATCACATCATCTCACCATCTCATAAAAACACACTAAGAATCATCATTTGCAGAAAACATAATTTTCCCCCCCCCCCCCCTTCTTCTTCTTTCTTCGTTTGTTCTTTTGGCTTGGCTCTGACGAACGTTTTTTCGCTTCTTCCCAATTCTTCTGTGTCTCTCGACCGACTCCACACACAGAGTACATTACACTAACCCTTTGATGAACTTATAGTGCAGAAAAACTCTTGTGATTTTAGTTGCTCATAAGTTGGTGTAGCTCCGGCAGTTGAAGTAACACTAACTCAATCACACTATATAGTCAAGTCAGTCCGTCCGTCCGGTCAGCCGTCTCTTCGTCTGTCTTTTGTAAATGTACTTGTTACATGCAAAAAGTACGTAAGACGTCAACGTAAAAGTAAAAGAAGAGACTGGCTTGACTTTGACTATCAGTCCGGCCACACTCACACACTTCCCACAAATTCCCAAAGAAATCTTCAAAAGTCATTTCCATCGGAGGAGGCCAGACACAGAGAGAGAGAGGCAAGAAAGCATTGTCAGAGTTGTTGTTGAGCTCAGTAGCCAATTTTTCTCCGGAATAAAAGCACGAGCCACGGTGATTATATCCCGTAATTCTTGCTTAATCGAGTGTACTTGTTACTTACGTGTTAGGTACGCTTTGTATTTAGGGATCTCCGCTCACGCATGTGGTAAGCACCTAGTCAAAATAAATTTATTGTTCTTTTAATCGCCCAGATATTGACGGAGTGCTCAAGAAAAGACAGAGTGTACAACTGTCTGTCAGCTTCATAATAAAATCACAACAATAACAATCAACTAAAACCGAAATTACGGAGGGGTTTTTTAATATTTTCCTCAAGAGGAATGTCGGTCGTCGGTAAGTCGGGAGTGGAGCTGCAGTGTGGTCTGATCGATCATCGTTAGTTAATTGTACAGTACACAAATTAAAAGACCACCGCAATGCACTGGGAAATTGTTGGGTTCGGCTTGGTTTTGTGTAGGTTAGCTAAAGGTTTGTTTGAGCTCGGTCTGCTCTAATGAATTTTTGCACGTTTCTGTACACTTTGGTGGTATACTCAGAAGATTTATAAGTCATCATAAATAAAATAAAAATAAGTGAGAGAGTTGCCAACTGTTTTTTCTTCTTCTAAGGTAACCTTTTTTTATATTCTGTTTTTGTTTTATTCGCAGTTCACGGAGTTCCTCTAAATGGTGTGGGATCCTGAAATTAGCCGGCTTGGTCATCTCTAATCTCCTTCCACACAATAGTGTGTACCTACTTTGACTTATTACAGCAGTAAATTATTGAACGAACATCATGTTCATAAGTACTCGCTAAAGTGGTGAGCGGTTAGTGGAGTCGCTCAGGTGTTTTGTGTTTTATTAGCTAGTGTAACGTACGTAAGACGGTGGTGATTGTGATTGTGATTTGACAAGTGAGAAATAACCATTAGGTGCCTACGTACTAGTCTTGTGTGCAACTCATCCTATCACATCAAGAAGATCGTAGGATCTTCATCGTAAATACTAGTTGCTAGTATGAGTAAATGGTCTGATAAAAATTAGTCGAATATGTTCCATCCTAATCTTTTCCTCATCACAACTTTTAATTGAAGTGGAAAAAACGCCCAGAAATATACCTCAATTAGTTCGGATTCATTGAATTACAAGAGTAAACTTCCAACAAGTCAACAGTAGTTGTAGTAGTGCAGTGATGCAGTTTCTCTCAAGTTTGAAGTCAGTTTGAGTCAAGTTTTGTACTGTGACTTTTGTTCTCGAAAAAAGAAAAAATTGTGCCTAGAAATAATAATAATAATATTACAAAACTTCAAAGATTTTCTTCCTTAAAGGAAAAACTTGGACCATGTTCCTACAACGAAAAATGAGTATTTTAGGCTTAATTTGCCTCCTACAAGTCATTGCTGCGACGGATGATTACTACACCTCATTGGTGGGACTTCAAAAGCTGGCCAGAGTGGAGCAGAAGATTATTGCCGCACTCAGTGACTATGTTAACAGTCTGGAGGGGAGACTGACGCTAGCCAAAAAGTTTGCACAATTTTATTTCACTTTGATTCAATTTACGTACATCTTATTGTTAGTAGTTCATTATCATTATCAGCTTTTTGACTTTGAACGGGAAAGGATTATTAAAGGCTTAAATTACAGTTTCAAAGTAAACTTATATTGGCAGATTCTTCTGTCTCACTAATGAGCCAGCTGGGAAGGACATGAACGTAGCGGTAGTATGCATACCGTATATGACCTTTTAGTATCCGGGGCTCAAATTGTATCCGGAGCTCAAATAGTGTCCGGGTCTAGAGTCTAGACTTTTTAATAGTCTCCGGGGCTCAAATAGTATCCGGGTCTATAATCATTAAGTGCGCTCCCAAAGGGCAGAAAATTTCAGATTTTGTAATAAACTCCGGGGCTCAAATACTATCCGGTGCTCAAATACTGTCCGGTCAATCTGGCGTGTTTTTTTAATAGTATCCGGGGATACTAATAGGTCATATACGGTATGTAGGAGTCGATAGTCAATAGTGACAGTAATAGCAGTAAGATTGATTATCAACCCTGGCATGTGTTTCACTAGTCAGTTTGATTGTCTGAGGCATAACAGGTTGATTGACACGGGGAAACAAGCACGAGATCAGGAAAGAGACTTGAGTTGATTCTTGATAGCTTTTAAACAAAATCATTTGGTTTGTCTTTTGTCTGTGGTTATTCTTGCAGGTATCTGTCTGACTACGAGAAGAGCGTCTTACCAGCTATGACTTCCCAAGTCCAAGGGGAAGATGAGACGTTTGAAGTGACTTCCAATACCAAAATGACCGTTTACAATAACGAAAAGGATTTAGACAAGTTAGCGGAAAGAGTCTCGTCTCATCCGCTCATGACTTACAGACTTATTAGAAGATATGCCAAAGAACTGGTGGACTTTGAGAGAGATTTAAGACAGGATCATGATAAACGTATGAAACAATTTATCTACCTTTAGTTTTATAACCTAGGTATAAATACCCATATGTATCTAGTTAAATTAAGCACAAATTAACTTAAAAAAAGACAACACAATATTATTCTCTAGAATTTTCCCGTGTAATGGAAAAAATTCGAAAAGGTATGGTGCTTCCTAAAGCTAATGATGTAAATGGAGCGATTGAAGGTTTACTCCGAATCCAAGATGCTTACGACGTTGATATCGCCCATGTGAGTAGCATTATAGTTTGATCATTTGTAATTTGCAATCTGATGATTCAATGATTATATACTTTAACGAGCTAATAAATACAGATAGAACTTGTTTTGTAATGATTATTACCTTTTTTTAACTCATTTAAGTTCAGCAAAGGAAATTTCACCGGGCTGAAGACGAATTCAGGGCTGCTAGCAATCGACTGCTACCACGTTGGTCTGTATTCTCTAAAATCAAATGTGTATACGCGTGCGATTGAATGGCTGGAACAATCCTATTTAATGACAGTTGAAGGCAACGACACGAGTATAGACTCTCAGATCGTGTACGTTGCTTTACAGCAAGCTATTGATCAAGTAAGAAATTGTTTCCTTAGACCAGATACCTACATAATATGCAATCTAATTTGAGTTGCAACTTCATTTGCTAGAAAGCTCTTAATATGACCACAGATTAAATGCAATAATGTACTTGGCAAATTGCCATATGTATTAGTGAAACTAGTATTGGTTACATCAGAGCTCGCTATTTTTCTAATCAAATCAAATAATCTTTGTTTTATGGCCTATGTTTATAAAGCACAATAAAGCAATGCATCAAACACCCAAAAATCCGTATGTCTACAAAGCTGTGGTGAATCAGAATTTGACGGATAAAGGCGAACGGGTTCGTGTGTTGGCGACGAAGAAGCATACGCTGTACATGAAGGATTCTAGTATGATGGACTTTACAAATTTTGCGGCGCTATGTAGCGGATCAAAACTTGCGGTAAATCCAGATAATATTTTTGTATGTAGAGTTTCATGCAATTTGTGGTTCAAATTTTAAGCGAATGCAGTATTATTATAAAAAAGGCTGAAATTATGAAGTTATGTAGGGGAAGAAGGAGAAGAAATCATTTATTTATCATTTTTACTATTATTGTCATTTTTAGACAGAGTCAAACACGAAAGATTTGAAATGTTGGTACGAGAGTAAATTTCCATACTTCATTTTGAGTCCATTTAAAGTTGAGATGCATCATAAGAATCCTCCCGTGCTACAAATCTATGAGGTCCTGAGTGACTGGATGATAGATCGCATTTTAGAAAAAGCTGCTCCTTCAATGGCACGTTCTAAGGTTCAAGGTACGGCGGAAAATAAAGAAGTGGCATCTGCAGTTCGCACTTCGACGACAACTTGGATGCCAGAATCTGAAGACAGCATACTATTTCGCATTCCTCGAGTTATCCAATTATTGACAGGATTAAAAGTAAGTACTTATGTTAATTGTATTACCTGCGGTTCTAGTTCTTGCAGTGGTATTCTTCCAATTTAGTTTTATGTATTTCACTTTTTGATTTAATCGTTATACTCTTCAGGTTGTCGGCCCGGGCTCTGCTGAAGACTTACAGATAACAAGTTACGGAATTGGAGGACATTACAATCCACATTTTGACACTTTGTTTGATCCTCAGTTTGTTTCTTCAATGAGCGCGGATGAAATTGGGATGGGTGACAGGATTGCCACGTTCATGTTTTACGTGAGTATCACAAAATGTCCAGAATCACCAATATATGTAACTGAAATTGACAATTTATTGTGATATTATTTATTTTTATTCATTAGTTATCGGACGTCGAGAAGGGGGGTGGAACGGCCTTCCCTCGACTTGGGATCGTATCGCGTCCAATTAAAGGTTCCGCTATATTTTGGTACAACATGCAGGCGGATGGGCAACCAGATCCGCTATCGCTTCATGGAGGCTGTCCCGTATTGTACGGAAATAAATGGGGTAACAAAAAAGTTTATATTCTTAACTACAAATGACTGCATACAACAATATATTTTAAAAAACAACTGCATTAAATGATAGCTGTCATACAAGCGCACTGCTAAAACTTGTTTCTTTTTTTGTTACATTTTTAGTGGCCAATAAATGGATCAGGTATGGATGTTCATTTTTGTTTTACTTTGATGCATTGATGCATCTCAAAATAATTAAGGAGTTAATCTACAACATATCAAAATCATGAGCTTCGTTTAGTTCTTTTAATTAATTTAATTGTTTTAGATGCATTTAATTATTTTGACAGCTATGAAACTGAAGGATATGAGATGATTTGGAGTGATAACCTAGTTTATGATTTTATTTGCTTCCTTACAAAAAAAATAGAGCGAATGCACAAACGTTCACAAGGCCGTGCTCTTTGGACCGTGAAGAGTGATGTACCTACGCATATGTACTGATAGTGGTGGAACCCAACGAAGCCAATGAATGAATTGAAACTACGAAAACCTTTGTGATTCTGGATGGTGGAACCAATCCAATAATTAATCTAACGACACTAAATGGAGAAGAGTTACCTTGTTTTTATATCCTCTTGGCTACTTCGGTCTTCTCTTCATGAAAATTAGACATTTTTTTTATATAAATTGAATAAGGTATATAGCAGCAACATTCGCTGAAGCGTTGCTACGCTTAACAAGCCATTTTGTTTCGCGTCATTTGTATGGCTAAGTACTCTTGAGTAATGAAGAATTCAGTTTTTTAAATCTGAAGACAATTGATTTTGTAAATTGTTTTGAGTTGTTTCCATATCTAGTCCGTACTATACTTTGCTTTTTACTGAGCATACCGTACGCTCTCTCCTAATAAATTTGTATTTAATAATTATTATTGTGAAAATGAAGCCAATGCACACCAGAGAGTAGCCGATTTTAAATTTTTATCAGAGCTTTATATAAAACGTCAAAGGACGTCTATATAGTTGCTGTATAATGTATAAAATGTTATTTAATATTGTTAAAGATTAAGAACAAGAGAGCCGCATTGTTCTATTCGCTGACTGATATCCAAGTTATTTCAGGGTGTGCATAATTATTTACACAATTTCTTGTGTTGTTTTTAAAGATAACGTTAAACATGTTTTGTAGGTAATTATTTATATGTTATATGAAATGATGGACCTATACATACATTCGTATAATAAATTTTATCTGTTATTACGGAAAAGTTGTGTAGAGCTTTTTATGTATTAAGATGGCGAACAATATACATACACACCTTTAATGTTCATCAACGGTTTTGCACGCTTTTAAAACTTACTACACACATTCTATGCTTTGCTTTCTAATTCCCACCAGTTGCAATTGCTCCATTAATTTGACACGTCGTTTCGACGCATAAATTATAAACTATATGCAGAATCTACTGTTTGTAAAGTTTTTTCTTTTCCTTGTTGACTCTACTGCTATCAGGATAGGATTCATTATGAAACAATCCAGTTTAGTTGTTGGGTAGAGCTCGTACATTCTCGTAAGAGTTAAAAATAATGCAAGTTTTAAAAATAAAAATATAAAAATAGATTTCTGTTGATATAGTGACACATAGCAGTTATGAGGATGCTCGATTACTATTGACAATGTTTCCCAACATTAATTCTCCAGAAGGTTAATCATTCTCCTGTCTCGCCCTTAGTAGAGTTAAAGCTTTAACTTGGGCATGGGCTTATAAATCTGCTACAAGTTTGTTGAGTCTCTGTCAGACTAGTTTAAGCATTCATAGAGTAAAGACAAGCTAGGAGAAGGTAGGAGCATCTTTTAGACATTTAGCTTTTTAGCTGCTAGTCCCGATACCGAATAGAATAGATAGATAGGAAGATAGGATTTAGGTTTTAGGTAGTACACAGACGTAGACTGTAGACGATAGTAGAACTAGAAACCGGACCTCGTCTGCCTAAGCTAGTCTGACTATCTATAATCGTATTTTACTTCTACAGGGATAGTATATCATTAATTGGACATTTCTCATCAAAATTATTGGAGTAAAAGCAAAACGTATTGGAAAGTAAAAGGAGAGGACCAGCGCTCATTATTATTATAAGACCATAATAGCACCCAGAAAGACCAGAAATCGAAAGCTGAGCGGATACCCGGACCGTTCCGCCACATAACATAACATATAGTAATCCACTTAACATACCTGACAGGATGTCGCGGGGCATGTGTGACACGATGTCCACAGAAACATATCGACAATGTGTGGACAAAGAAGGCATGGCCAGGGAACTCTGGTACAAGTCTAATAGGGTAAGTTTCTTGTCTTTTGAACCCTTTTTTCTTTCCTTCTTATTATATCATCAAACTACCTACTTACTACCTACATTCGTATTTACATTTTGCAATAGAAAATATATCATATCTCTTTGTAGGACCAAATCTGGAACTGTAACATTAGACCCATTTGTTGCCGAGTTCAAGCCATTTGCGGAAACAAAGAGGAGTAAGTTTGTAATTACTAACGGATTTACATTTTTTAACCGTCTGTTTTTACTTCTTCTTTGTACTTCAGTTTAACTGCAAAGTGATTGCTGTTGCTAAAACATCTACTTTATGCTGTTAGTTTATAAAAGCTAAAACTACTTAGGTAAGGTACTTAAGTACCTACTTTATTACTTAGTAGCCAAGAAAAATCAAGCTACTAATACACGAGTATACTCCAAAAATCCTATAGAACAAGTGCATAGAAATAAAAAAGATTGAAAATCAAGTTGACAATTTTTTAAAAAGTTTTATGCATATCGAGACCCGTTCTATAGCATTTTTGTTTTCTCAGAATGTGTCAATGATCTGAGAATAGAAGACAGAATACAGATATTACAACTTTTTATTTTCCTTGAGCTTGTCTCCCGATTTTAGCTTGTCTTGGCATACCTCCACTAATACAGATGTGCCTACTAGTAGGCCCTAGGTATGTACCTACATAGTTTACATTCTTCTCCATCTCAATACAGATAATGAAGAAAAACTCCGCAGTACAGTATCAACGTCAAAGAAATTGATTGGGACGTAAAATAGGTTACGGAACAATAGTGCTCGTACAAGTGTGTATTCTGTACACAATTACAGACTCTGTGAATCCGTTATCCGTCATCAAATTGATCTGACAATGAGTGAGTGAGGAGAAGGAAGGAGGCATAAATAGGCTGCGAAGAAAGGATTTTCTGAAATCAAATGGTAGCAACAGCACGTGCGGTCCACTCTCTCTCTCTTTCTGTCTGTCTCTCCAGTGTTTGTCTGTATAGATTTTCGGATTTTCCCAACCACCTCCAGCTCCTCAGCTACTTCCCTATTATATAATTTAGGCATTTCTTTACATTTTATCTCTACATTTACTTTTACCCTGTCCTCGCACTCACACGTTATCTTGAGCAGTCAAGTCTTTTTTATACACCATTATTAAGATGACCATGGATTATTGGAAAATTGAAGGAGCAAAGTTTGGCTTTGGCTTGTCCTGGTCGCTGCTGGTAGGAGGCGGGATAGCTAATCTCAACGGTGATTATAAAAGCCATGGATACATTACGTTTATACACTTATCGGAATGAAAGCATTAAGCCTAGCAGCCTATTAGTTTGTCAAATAGAGGCGCACAGAATATAGCATAGATATACATAAAATTTGGCTATGTACATACATGTTATGTGCATCCAGACAGAGTCAGAGGTCCCTTCGTAGTCAATGTAGCAGCTAGAAATTCCCTGGAAAAGTTTCAACTGGATTTTCTGTCATAATATATGTAGGCACTTGGAGCTGGAGCCACGTCTGTAAACATTGTGGAGATGGTATGGTATTTAGTACTTAAAGCTGCTATAGGGAAGGCATACATGCGTTGCTATGACTAGTGAGTGCTAGGTGGCAAAAATCCTCATTAAAGCACCTACACAGACACACGCTGAGGCTGACCTAATAATTATATATTCCTACGTATACCTATGTACTGAGCAGCTAACTTACCTTTCACACCCCATACACATGATCAAATATTCCTGGTCATGGACTCACGATGAGAGTCTCAAGCGAAACGAATTCATTTTTTAAGTAACTTCCCTCCATTTTTTTAGCAAGTTTTACAATCAAGCCGTATCAATTCCGATTCCAGCCAAGTTTTCCCATTATTAGACATTTTTAGATGCTAGTAAGTAGATTCACATGGTCATGGTTTCACAAGTCTTTATACACAAGTTAATTATGCACATGTGGTTTCCTCATTTACTGCATTTTTGCACGCCTAAACTTTCCAAGGAAACGTCCCCAAAAATTGCATTATTCAGATGGTTCTGGTTCTACCATATGCAATCCTTTAAATAGACTGGTGTCACACAACCAGCGAAAATTGAAAATCAAATGCTATTAAAAATATTTGTTTTTTGTTTTTGCATTTTAGACTGTCGAGACAGCTCATGGATAGCAAGGTAAGAAAGACGAGACTGCACACTATTTTTACTTTTATACAAATGGAGACCATTCAGGCCATGTAAATGTATGTACCTATGTAGTATGCACCTAGATATGGGTTACGGGTATATGTATCTGTAGCAAAATGTTTTTGTCTGTCTGTATTATTGATATGGGAAAAAATGGACTAGGGACCTAGCCATTCAATAAAAATGCATTTTCTTGCTTCTTCCCAGCATTCTCTAGTTCACTATACTACCGACATACATACATCTGTACAATATAATGCCATGTGGCTTTATTCATAGCAGTCACTATTCTGTTAAATAACGTGGATATAATTGAACAAATTTATAGAATGATGGACTGGGAAGGATAATATGGAATAAAGGTACCTGTTATTTTTTTACGGATTTAGGATGAGTACTTCAGGTATTGTCAGGTGCCACCCATGAAATGGCCTTCCCCTCCAGCCTGCTGCCCCGCTGGTAATCCTTCTCCTGCACCGTTTTTTTGTGAAGGCTCAGTAGCAAAGAAATGCCTGGATTGTTGTGACGAGTGCTGCCAGGTAGACACACATTTCATTTCTGTCTTTACTGGCTTGTAAAACTTACGTTCTTTGCACCACTTTCACTTTTCAATCACGAGACATATGTACGACGTACATACCTACATTATTTTCGTACACATATCAGAACCCGTGATCAGTGCACGTCTAAAGGAAATCTAGATACCTACGAGGAAGGAGAAAACCAAAAACAAATACATACACAACTATTCATCAGCTCACTAGCAATAGTTGTACAGTTGTATCAAATAACAAATAAAATTAAAATTAAAAATAGTACATTATTAAAGTTTCCTCGTGTTTTAACTTGTTCATTCAGAATCCACTGATTCCAATGAAATGTGTACCGGAATGCCAGATGGGGCTCTTGTTTCAAGGTAAGTTTTGATTTTTTAAATTAATTTAACCTAATTAATCCAGGTAACATGCATTAGCATCCCAGCACTATCCGGTCCGGGTCTAAAAATGTTTTATAGGAGAGCAAAATTAAAACATATTGGTAGGTATAGCCTTGGTAGGTGCTCTTTTTGAACGAGCTAGGCATCTATATTATATTTTCCAAATGAAACAGTAGTAGTGCACTACTGATATATGAATATACACTTTTGGATTACTTTCCTTTCCTTGAAATTTCTGCTCGAGGATTTAAGAAAAAAGAAAGTCAATTTAGCGTAGCCTCTGGAAGTTAATGCTGGTTTGCCATTAGTGATTATGATTTATCACACTCAAGCATGAAAGCATCAAAGCATGCTGCTCTCTTGCTTTACGTTCTGTTTTCATATTTGTCAGACAGACTGCTTGAAATAAATATCTTGAACGCTAGTTACTTAAAAAAAGCTAAAAAAGCAATAGCATGGACGAGCGCATAATTTATGGAGGAACTATAGGTATAGGGGCAAGCTAATAGTCTACATCCAGCTACTACCTACATGCTCCTAGGTTTACAAGTTAATGCATATAGGTGGTTCATAGCTATAGGCTTGTAAGTTTCTACCCATGCAAACTGTATATTGACGGACACACAAATCGGGTTTTAGTACTTGTCTCACTGCGCTGTATGGTCTTTGGTGAATAAGAAAAAAATTACCAGAAAGAAAAAATCCAAGTTCTCAAATTTTGGATTATTAGTTGGTGGGTGGATGTGAATTGAGGATCTGCGCTTAGAGTCCATGTTTCCTTAGAATTGGTCTCACGTTACCCAGACTACGAGTGGACCATGACATGTCGTAAGTGAACGCTTCACTTAATTCCTCCCTACTACGAGAACGATAACGAACCATTCCTCTATTCAACGTAATAATGGCATGTGTGTGAGTGTGTGTAACTGTAGAACACCCGTCAGACCTGCAATCACACACACACACACACACAATCTGCTACTCCCCTACCTGCATGGATCCCGTACCACCTACATTCCATGTCCAATTTCCACCACATAATTTGTAAGATTGTTTTCAATCCGAATCCCAAGTAGTGGTTATCTATATGTATTTATGCAGTGGCAATGCCTCCCCATTCCATCTGTCCATGGATCCTGTTCGCGGTTGGGCAGACTGCAATATGCTCCCTGCAGTACCACACAGACTACTATTATGGGTTGAAAAGGAAACCATCTACCTATTTATTACGTAGGGACTCCGTAATGATCTTCATTATTTGGCAATCGACATTTCCGTAATAATAAATTTGGAATTTTAGTCAAATGATTCAAACATGAGACCTTTTATATGTACCAATGAAATCCTTACAAATGCTCACTTGACTTCCCTTTGATTGCTCTAGTGGACGGAGACTAAAGGGTGCTGGGTTTCATGGGAGTTATAATTGCTTTTTCAATTAGCGGAATGCTCGATCTAGGCAGGTAAGGAGTTCTGTATACATATAGCGAACATGCGTGTATGTCAGTGATTCCTTGACATCCGAAGGAGGAATTGTGAGCCAAGGCTTTCAGGTTCTTCCTTACAATTAGTTAGAGGACTAAGCAATTTCTAATTTTCCTTAATTTGTCGGGATGGTGAGAGAATCCATAGATATTGGTATTCTGACTTTCCTCCTCAAATCATTGCTGCCGTCCTCCAGCTCCGCGGCAATCATTCTGTCATTGTCAAGTCAAGTTAATGGAAGAGTACGTGTAGGCATTTAATTAACACTACGAACATCGCTGAGCTGCAGATAGTAGAAGGTGTGAGTGTATCCTAAAGTTATTAGTTTATTAGTGCCGATCATGCTACGAATAATTAGAGCTTTTCAGCCATTATATTCCTAGATACATACAGATATAGGCAGATATATCTTGTAAACTTTTATTTAACTTCTACAAGGTGATCCAATGACTGTTCACATGAAGTGCTAGCAAGCAAACGACAAAAATGCTTTTTTATCTTTGCTCTATTCTTTACCGTATTATTCCTTTAAAAAATTCAATCCAGTAGGTATACCTATATCTATATACCTTATCAGACTACAATAAAAATAGTTAGACATGTCTTGTGTTTATAACTGTAACTGCTTCATACGAGAATAACAACTTACGTAATGAATTCCTGGTAATTTTTAGGGATTTTAGGATTTTTCGAGTAGAGTTCGTCGGTACTAGACTGTCAAGTTAAGTGATAAAGTTGAAAGCTGCTCAGTCGGAAAAATTGGCAATGAACACTTATTTTGTAGTTTTACTATTTCTGTGTCCGTATTTAACTTATGACGCGTGTGCATTGTAATATACCTAACTATTGTAGGTAGCTACTTAGTGTACCTCCTGATCCGATCCTACCATTGCATCCTTCAATTTGCAGAGCAGAAGTTGTCGAACTAGTTTTAGTTTCCTATCAAATTAACGTTTCCACATTTTCATGAAACACACATAGATATTCGACTTTGGAATTTAGTAGGGAAACGGGAAGACTTACAATTTGAGTGGAGCGTTGACGTTGGTTGTGTAAGTTGCATGAGGCATGATTTTTTTGTTATTAAAAATTCATTTTCGCAGACATAATTGGATAGTGAAATGGTAGGAAGGTATATAATCATAATCATGTCTTCATTGTATCATTGGGTGCTGGGCGAGAGATCTATTAATTAAGTTGTAAGTTAGGAAATTCATATTGTTTAGCTTGCTTTTGCTTTTCAGCACTCCACACTTTCTCAATCCAAGTAGCTGCGTAGGTAGGCATGGACTTTCATACGTACACTTTTCCCTTTTCATCCAGAAAATTTAATATATGCTCGCTTCAAATTAAGGAAATCGTTTGAGTGTACTCAACTGTCGAGATTAAGTTGTCAGCACCTTCTACTCCTCTGTTCAACACCAAAAATCTAAATAACGCATACAAACCTTTCTCATCTGTAGCTCCCATCTGAGTGGGCTTCAAAATCAAATGAGTATTAAAGGAAGAAACTGGAGCATGGCATTTTATTTAGTCATTATATCAGAGCGAAAGGCGAAAACATACAAATCTGGAGCGATACTTATTTGCCAACTCTGGCAAAATCCTTAGCGACTACGTAACAGAACTGTACAGCTTTGTAGGTATCTATTGTGTTGGGTCCTGGTGTAGGGTAAAGTGGTATTATTCTCAATATTTTACTGGGGAATAGTAGCACACAGATATACGAGGCAAGAAGGACCGGAAGAGGAAGTTGTTGAAATCTCTGTAGTTTAGCAACTATTGCACGACCCCGTCATGGAATTAAAAACCGCTTACCCCAGGGTAGTAGGACTCAGTTGAAATTGAAAGTAAAGAACCGACTGCAGACTTGCTGTGTGGGGAGAGAATTAATATTCAGACGAAAAATAAAACTTATACTAAATAAATCCATAGAACAATAATTCCAGTACACCAGACCAGGCAGACCGGGAGGTTCACGTGCTGTCTAATTAGTTTCTATAGAGATAGTGTCACAATACAAAAAAGCAACTTTTTTGCCCGGCGCACCTGTCTCCTTCTGTTGGCTGTATCTGCAGCTTCCTGGAAATGTGGTTTGCACCTGCTATTAGGGAGAAATCCTTCACTTTTACTGGAACTGCACTGTTCCCACTCCATCCCTGCAGTTTCTTTCCCACACTATTCCCCTGTATCATTTTTACCCCTTCTCCAACAGTCCTATAAATAAACCCGACTTGATTATCATTAGTTTCCAGTTAGTCCGTGTCACTTGACACAAGAGTGAATAGTAATTTTTGAGTTTTAAGAGTAGTGTAGCGTAGAAAAGAATAATAGTATACAATACAAGCCCTCTGCGGGTAAATACTTTCATTGTGGGAATCGAGGGAGTCCTTCATAGTGCAGTGCAATGCATGCAGTGCAGTGCAACGGTCACAGTGCAAGCTATAGCGTCGTAATTACGGAGTCCACGGTTTGTTATTATACAATCATTTCAAAACTGAAGTATGTACCTATTGATTAAAGTAAATCTAATGCTCAAGTAACAGATTTGAGATTGAGACCACTGAACTGTTCGACTGGATCAGATACGTACATATAGCAATTGATCTTATATGAATTGTTGTTTTTACTAGGCATAAGTCATGATGGAGGAGGCGCTAAGGGTTACTTAAAAAATCGATGGAATTCAGGTAATAATTTTTCTTGTTCAATTTCGTATAGCTCTTTGAAACTGAGACAGTGATTGCGATTGGTGCAATTAATAAAATAGAAATTACGAAATAAAAATTAAACAATTTAAAAACAAATGACGTGCAAGCATTTTCATTTCTTTATTTTCTCCTTGAACAGGACTGCCTGAATACCGCTTCTGCCGACCACCAAGTAATAAGTGATACTAAAGTTAAATTTTAAATGAATCTCAAGAAATGTGGTCAGAAGAAATAATTTGTATTGAATCACATTCCATTCTATTAATAATATTAATTCTTTTTTTACAGCTGTAAACTCTGAGTACGCCTGGAGGATACAAGATCATCTACAGTGTATGCGGAAGCGAGTCAGTCCACGTATTAATGTTATCGGTATGTGGCATGAATTAATAGTACATTGGAACCTAAACATGCGTTTATGAACTCTTTTATTTTTAAGAAAAATCCCGAGAAAAGTGAGAAATAATTGTGTTTGTAATTGAAATTGCTGTGTATTATTTAGGTCCAGCTTTCACGAGACACAACGGTGTGCTACAAAAAGCTGATTGCGCCCCCTTTCACTTCCCTTAACGAAGAGCCTCTTTAAATGAAAACTGCACGTCTATCTATATATGCATGTATTAATTGAGACTTAACTTATTATATTGTTTATTTGTGTTGCCAAAACTTTCTTTCTGGAGCTCTGAAGTACTGTCAACTTCCTTCTGACACAGATTTCTTGTAGAAGTTTTGTACGGATTAATTTGTATTGTTGTCATAATTTATTACATCACAGTAGAAAGCCCCAGCGACCATGTGAATTGTAGATTGGTTTATTTATAACAATTAGAATTTTATAATAATTTTATTATTGTTTTCAACACAAGCTTTAGCTTCACACGTCATTATGGTTCTTAAAAGTATGTACTTACACACCCTCATTTCGTTAGTTGTACATATGTAAGATAGTACTTACATAGTCAATCGTCTTGAATTTGGTTAGCGTTTTCCATCACTTGTATTTTATGCAACTTTGTATTTGAAAGAACTTTATCTTGTTATCCTTTAGCTACATATGTATATACTATAATGTAAACATGTACTAACTAGTAAGTTATACAAATTACGGCTGTACTGTAACTTAACGTAATATTTATGTGTATGATCTACGGCACACACTCCTGGCAATTTATATACTTAATGTATAGATAGAAACAAAATGTATAAAAAGAGAACTTATAGCTTACAACTGAATCTGAAATTCTGAATCCGACAAAAAAGTCATTTGTATTTCACTCAATATTTTTTTGATTTAAATTCCTGTATAAATAATTAAGAAGCACGTCAATGAATGTAAAATCCAACCCGCTGTACATAAGAGAGAATGAAAATATTATATTAATGGCGAGTATTGAGCATTGGTAAAGAGTGGGATGGTAGTGTGTCCTTCTCAGTCTACGAATGTTTTACGGCAGCCGCCCCTTATCAATATCCATCATTCCGTCCAACAGGAGAGGCTACTTTATCCATACATTGAGCATGGGAAACTATAGTTACTCTTCTCTTTACATTAATGCTTTTATCATTAAGTAGATGTGTTTATTAAAAAAACCTTTCCTACTGCTAAGGTCGAGTGGTTTAGTCATAATCATAATATAGGTACTCTTAGTTCCTTAATAGTACCAAAACAATTAGATTAAATTTACTATTTACGTAGATTTTATTTACTAATCCTAAGTAGGTATCTATATTTCTATTTATTTATGTATTACAATCTATTTAGTGCAGTCCAGTGTCGAGTGTCTATTGAGGTTAGTTAAAAAGAACTCCAGAAAGTTATTATACCTGAACAACGGACTGATTGTAAATACTTAATACTATTGTCAATTATTTCATTGTGCATCCAGGCTACCCAAGTATGTCGTATAAATAATATACTACAAAATTCATGAGACAGAACAAATAAATTCCAAGTAGCTTGTAGCTGGGAATGGGATACCATAATTTTGACAACATATTACTTTTAATATCTCGTTGCAGTTCATCTGAGCTCATTATGATTTTGAAAATTATTCATATTTTCATTCACTTGTGTTTCGATGTGTTGAGCGTCTATAGCTTAGCTCTTTCTTTGTCTAATTTAACGAGACTTTTAACATTACCCCAATACCTTCTACAGATATTAGCCTAATGCAGTAATTAAAACTGCGTACAAACAAAGGTCCTTGCTATTTTCCATGGAAGGATAGATTCGGAAGTCAATGGGAATAGGTTCTTGAACTAATCTTCCACTTCCTAATTCCTAGTGGCAGGAACAAGGGGAAGTCAAGAAATTGCTGAGGAGGGGAGAAACGGTTTCTCACAACCATACCTATACAAGCAATGATGGAGTGCTGCAGATACCTCTCACTTCCTTTCCACGATGCAACTTACAAATGTAATTGTTTCCCATCACAGCATCAGAATCCACACCGCGAGTTCACATTGATTTCCAGGGATAGACAACTTTGACTACAATTGCATGACAATTACTGACTACTCACAATAAAGAACTTAAGAAAGTTGGACAGTCTTTGTAGAGAGGAAGACAAAGACATTATTTGCTTTTTATCATCTTATTAAACGATTGCATTTTGTCGGTTTTATAATCACAGTTTGATATTTAAAAGTTCATTAATACCGGCTGTATGTAAAACAGTAACAGATAGAGTGGGTGCGGGTATACGTGGTAAAATTTGGACAAACAAGTTTTGAACTGAACCTCTTGGAAACCTAAAAGAGGATACATATTTCTGAGACTAGATAACACCGCCGTATACCCTAAACAGTACTACCGTAAAGCTTCAAATAGAACCCCCCGGGTTATATATCAAAATCAACCTTCAGACCCGGGTTGTATTAGGGACCC
>JAQFZC010001110.1:0-34228 GCA_034695205.1 Dicyrtoma fusca
TAAGGTCAATGTGACCTTATAGGCTATAAGGTCACCTCGCTATAAGGTCAGTAATCTCTAGTTCCCTTGAGGTGTGCCTATAACGAGGTTTTACTGTACTGATATTTCTTACAACGCAAGGGTTTCATGTATTCTGTGCAACATTAATACATAATTGAAGTTTATTTGTTTCTTTTCAGGTGAACTTCTATTTAAAATGAAACAATGAGCAATGTTTGTATTTTTGTCATTGTTTATCCTCGATGTTGCTAATTCAATTCATACCGACCGACTAATTCGCAAGCTGATTTCCGGTAAACTGTTGTAATTTTATGACTCTTTGTTCAAGTGTTACCAAGTTAGTACCGTCACCGCACCGTCCATTGTGTTTTGGATTTGTATTCATAGTCATTTTTTGTAATATGGATTTAGAATATGAACATATTTTTCTGTTATTAGGTATCTTATAATTTGGTATGTATTTACAAGATAGCCATGAATGTAATGTAAAAAGTTTGTGTGGGCTAGCGGTAGGTTTTGATTACAATTAAACTATTACCATTTTATTGCGCTCACTTAAATCTTTGAAATGCACAAAAACATGAATACTATAACATTTTTATACAATTTAATTCCCGGTATGGCAAATAGATTGGAAAAGGTAACTAGGTATATAATGTATAGATATGTATCTAATTAGTAATAATATGTACCGTGAAACTTGGAGACTTGTATATATAACGGACGTAGTGTTTGTCTTACATTAAAGTAAACGAGTTATAAAAAGTAAGGTACAAAAATGCTAAAGAGCTTTTTCAATGATTAAACAATCAATTTGCATGTTTCATGTTTTTGTCCCATGCAGGGTATAAAAAAATCAAAGTACAGTGAAACACGTTTTCCTATAATATGCAGGCAGGTTTTGTTTTTTCTCTCAATAATTGTATATTTTTATACAAAATCAGAATTAAGTCCCACACATGATGCTACCGTGTATGCACACGGAAAACGAATTAAAATCATTGCCATTTTTTCACAAAATACTCAAAAAACTATACAAAAACTTTAAAGCAAACTTAACAAAATAAAATGTACAGTGTAAAATACAAAACGTTTAGCTTTCAACTTTCAACCTCCTTATATATATTATGTATATTGTATGTACATACTAATTCATAGATCATAGGTTACAGGTTATATTATAATGTTTATTCACTAGTCTAGATGTAATTAATTACTGTTGTACGAGTACGACTTGTTTTTGCAATAAAACTAGAATCTCTTCTTTTAACTACTATCCGCATATATATATATACATAGGTACCTATCTAGTGTGTTTACAGTTAGGGACCTTGTAAATATGACGTCATTATATTTTATTAGGGGAATATGCTTTAAAAATGCAACATTTGAAAATAACATTTTCACAAAGTGATAAACCACCGTATTGAAGTCTCCAAAAAGTGTGAAACTACAATATTAACGTTTTCAAAAAATACAAAAATAGATTTACATTTTTTGACAGAGTGTAAACCAGAACGCACCATAAAAGCTTTTCAGAAACAAAACCAACACATGATACCTACTTTCCTCTTCAAAAAAGTACTAATTGGACTATGTACTAGCTAATCATTTCAAAAAGTGCAGTTCTATGACGTCATATTTGAAGGGTCCCTTCCAATTAGCTACAAACGCTTACAAACACACTTGAAACAATAAAGTCTACCTACTACCTTAATTTTAATTACTCATTAATTTGAATTTAACGGTCAGCCTTATTTATATATTTATCATAATCTAGTGTGTACATCCTTATAGAACTAATACATAAAAAAATAGTCAGTCGACCTCAGGTAACATAATATGGAGATTTTTACAACTTGGCAAGAGCGGTGAGTACTGTAGTAGGAGTAGTAGTAGTAGTAGCGCTATAGGAGTGGAGTGTCTACACTGTTAAGTGGTCACAGGAAATTACGTATGCATGCACATAATATAATCTACGAGTACGAGTATCTTTCCGTAGCTTCAATTTAATGGCTATTTGGGATTATAATAGAAATTAGGCAGGCCGTGGAGCGTGTAAATAAATGTAAAGTATGATCTTCACACACATCTCTGGCTCTGATCCTCTGGTGCTATTGCTATGGTAATGGCGTAGTATATTTTATGCAGATTCAATTTAGATACTGTTAGAGCATACATAATCGTAATCGTCTTGGACATGTCTTTAGATTGAGATTAGTGTGGACAAGGACATCGAGTTGGTGCTCTGATCGTGAGACTTGGTCTTGGCGTGGTGGTGTCTGTTGTTGGTCATCTTTTAAGCATCATCCCTCGTCCTTTTCGAACAGATTGTGAACACGCTGGGCTCTTTGGTACTTGGACTGGGAGTCTGTTCCTCCTCTTCATCACTGAATGTCATATCCGCACCTAAAATAAATGCATTTCCTTGATTACAACCACTTCCTCCTCAGAGAGTCAAGGCTCTCTCTCTCTCTCTCAACGAAACTAAATTAAAGTAGAATACACCATTAAGCACTATGAATCTGTTTATATATACAGATAGCATGTGAACTTCATCTCTGGCAGCCCCAAAAGGCCCCCCTTAGGACCTCAAAACAATACCGCAAAAAAAAGACCACGTTTTTTTGGACCACGTGGAGTGAAGGAGTGAAGGTACTACAGGAGTGTTACAGATACCTATGTGCTATCGTTGTCGTCCAAAAAAACGTAAGTATTGTGCTCAATTCGTTACAGCCTACAGCCCCTATGGCCCTACACTCTACTCGTATGTCACGGCCGGCTAGCCTAAATTGTAAATAGAGCTCTCTGCTCCGCATTTTGTCCCATTAATTAATTCTAATTTGTTTGCGTTTGAACTAGGAAGAACATTTTTGTAGGTCCGTATACTGATTAGTGGTGAGATTTGAATTTTTTCAGGGGCGGTTCTAGACTTTTTTTTGACGTATTTCAAGTGTATGTAGGCCACATTATAAAAACGCACTTACTCGGTGCGATGAAAATTTTAAATTTTTAAAAAGAGTAATTTAAAAAGTGTTTAAAGAATAAGTTGACAATTTTGAAAAAGATTTTTTTAAATCCAGCATTCAAAAAGTGTGTTTTGAAAGAAACCGGAAATGAAAGTTCGTTTTAAATGCCTTCTTGACAAGCAAGAGCTTTGATACAAAAGTAGGTAGGTAGGTACTTTTAATTTAATTTTTAAATTGTGAAAATTATTAGTATGCATTAAAAATCCCTGCCAAAAGAAAATGGAATTCGGAATTTATATTTAAAATGCGCATTTTACATCAATACCTAAACTTTAAAATTTCTAGTGTAATTAGCTGTCTACTCTGCCTGCATCTGTCAGCTGAGACCGCACCTGAATTTGTTTTAATTTGAGAGCATAAGTAGCATATGAAATTGAAACCTCGAAGGGGACTATAAATTGGGATGGAAATGTGAACTATAAACTCACCAGAATCTTGACTGTCTTTTCTAGGAAATTGAAGGGTGGCGTCTGGGAGTTGTGTGAGTTCATGATTATCCTGCTCATCTCGTCCAATTATCGTCCTCCCATTCTCATTCTTGTCACTCGTATTTTTGTCTCCGTAGAAGATGCCGGAAGGTGGGAGTTTGGCGTCTGGCGGGAGGACCGGAGGGACAGTGACTGTGATGATTTGACTGCCTTGAACAATGTCCTTAATGATGTCGGAGTAGACGCTGTGCTGGCGGTGGAAGCAGCAGTCTGGCCTCTTGGGCTTGGACTGGATCCGGAAAGTTTTCCAGAGCTGAACACGGATCTTCCGATTGAGGAAGCCATAGAGGATGGGATTGGTGATGGAGGAGAGGGAGAGCATGATGAGGGAGACGTTCCAGAGTCGGTCGTCGTACAGGGTGAAGGAAATAGGAAGTTGAGTTATGACTAAGGACCCAACTAAAGCAATGATGGTCGCAATCGTCTTTCGGGGCGAATTCTGCATCGGCTTACTTCGGCGCTGCTGCTGCTTTATCTGCTCCACTTGCTGTAATCTGGATCTGGAAATGGAATCAATTATTTAAAGCATACAATTATTTGTGGATCATTAACAATTTTGTAATCTACATACATATAAGGTAAATATTACTTCTATTACTAAATATTACTGACAGCTAAAAGGTACCTATGTACATGGAAGTACGGCAAAAAAAATCATGCTAATCTTCGACATGATCACAACTTAGCAGCTCCCCATGACAAAAATCTTTCCTTCTAATAATCACCGCACCCATTTTCTCGAATATATTTCGTCAGCTTAGTTCCTATATCATCACTTTTTTTGTGGTACCTACCTACCTAATCTCGGTATACATACATGTAGGACTGGCGTATGGCTTGGCTTACAGTTTTAGCCTGGCCGAGAGTGCGGATACTTAGTCTCTCCATCTCAGTCATGATTTATCACTCTTAGGAAATTAATCGGAGGCAGAGATAACGAGCCAGAAAGTAATAAACCAGGTGTGGCACTTCCGCATAAACCGAGGCAAATCAATCGAAGACATGCCGACAAATGTGAGAAAAAAAATTAAACTTTAAAAACACAATCCTTACGTTATTAGTTCCTTGCACAATCTGTTTATATTTTATATGTTTGTATTCCTTCCTATAGATTGTCTGGATAAAAATTATGAATACTGAATATACCGTTATATGTATACAATGTTCACATTGGCATTGTACTGGTACTTATAAAAGTGATTATGTAGATTAATTTCAAGTCGTATCTACTGTCTTACAGACCTACTTATCTTAATTGGCTGGAAGACAGATGACAGACGACGCTTAAACACGTGTGCATGTAGCCAACGAGAGTGATAGTGATAGAATTGTGCGTTAGAATTTTGATCACGCTATGCCCCTACACCTAATAAAGATAGGGTGGTCGCCTATAGCAGAGCTATATGTATATATATGTAGCTGTAGTGCTCATAAATATTTTGGTGGATTTTGACGAGTGTGACCTATTAAGATAAAAGCAATTTAATTTTTCAGGGCTCCCATAAGTACACTGTATTAGCAGTGACGAGCGTAGTTCTATGTAATTACATCCGTCGTCAGTATACAGTAATTATTATTACCTATACACTAATTTAGTATGTATCGTTCACAGCTGTCATCTTGATTTGCTTACAATGTCAAAATGCGTGTTCGCTGCTCCTAAAATGGCTTGCTTTCACATTTACAGCTCGACAGACATAATACAATCGATATTAAGGCATTCGCCAATATTTCTCACGAACTGTCATACAGTAAGTAAAGATAGTTAATTTAGAGTGCTCATAACTTACACGCCTGATTCTATATAGGTATATCTTATAGCTTATAGCTGTACCTAGACAGGCACCTCCTGCAAATGCATAGCTAATTGTAAAGCTCTGTCCAGACCATGTGCCAATGAGTAATATTAATAGAGCTTCAATACTCTGGTCTCGTATATCACTTTCGTCCATGAGACTCAAGAGATTGAAATTTGAACGTTACGCAAATTTTCTGCATATTCCTCGTCATTAGACAAAACTACAAGCTACAAGGGTAATCACCGCTAATTCCGATCCCAAGAGTTGTTGTTACTCCCTGCATATGGATAAATAGTAAATACAGTGCACAATCGGCAATCCAATGAAAGGATAATAATATGGAATGATTGTTTTGAATCGTGAACTCAGTCAGCATTGTAAATGTTTGCATTTTCTTGGTTCGCTCTTAGACGTAAGTTATGTGGGAACTCGTTTACTGGGTCCTAACTACGTCAATTCCACGATTTGTTTTGAACATAAATAATCAGCTCTATGTTAAATGAACAGTAGGTGTGGGTGCCTTGTAAGTAGGTAGATAGTGATAGATGTGGATACATTTTATACTTGTAGGTATGTACCTATATGCCATTGTTTGGCGGTATCTGGACTAGGGGCCTTTCAAGAATCGAATGGCGTCATAATATAGAAATGACTTTTTTGAAATGTGCTAATACTGTGGGTCTTTCAGAAAGTCAAAATATATTTTTTCCCACGTTTTTGAAAAGTTAGTACTGTGTTTTACAGCTCTTTTAATAAATTTAAATCTATTTTTTCACTTTTTGAAAATGCTATAATGTTGTGTTTTACACTTTCAAAAAGTGTAATTTCATTTTTGCATTTTCTGAAAGTGCTATAATATTGTTTTTTACACTTTCAAAAAGAGTAATTTCATTTTTGAATCTTCTGAAAAGGCTAGTTTTACATTTTTGACACTTTTTCAAAGCTGTTTTCCAGCTCCAATCGTATGCCTTGTCATTTTTGCAAGACTCCTAAATTGTGAACTGATGCTCTTTTGGATTGCGATTGCACTTAGATGGGTGCATTACAAACACTATACTTACTCACTATTATTGACTAAACTAAGTTAAATTCCATGTGGGTGCATACTATGTATAATTGATTTGAGTGTCTGTTTGTATACCTGAATGTATTAGGACTGCAATGGGCATTTCGAGTATTCGCCTTGAGGACATGGTGAAGGAGGGATGATGGTTTCTGTCCTTCAGCTTGACTCGGATATGCTGACGATGGCCAGTCTGATGATATACTGGCTGTAAACTGTCCAATTTGAACGTGTTGACATTTTTCTTTGGCAATCTACATACAGAGAATACAGACACAGAGTCAGTATAATCTCAAGTAATAATAAAAAGTGTTAATGGTCAAGTTCCGCAATTTGTAAGTGTATGAGCTCACGTTTTACTTACACTTACAGATAGCAAACATTGTTACTTCCACGTGTCTGATTTGAAATCAAATTGTGCTCAATAATTAAAATAGTTTGATCCGTACAAATATTCTAATTTAAAAAATTAATTACTAAATACAACTACAACTACGATGTAGCTTTTGCCTCTACTGTACTGACTAGGTTGACTCACCGTGAAGATAATATAGTAGCAGATAGACATTACTGACAGGCATAGTAATGTTATCGTTGTGAACACAATGGCGAAGAATGGGGCACCCGGAGAAGATGCCGCTGACGCTGCTGCTGAGCTGTCACTACATGGAAAGGAAAACAACAAATACGAGAATGAAATCAGTAAGGAATTCTTGAAAAATAAATAAAAATATTAATAAATAAAACAAAATTTACAAAAATAGATTGCACACACACTATTGTACAAGACAAGTATAGTCTGTAGCTGTAGGTCGTATAGGTAATTAATTTGTAATAATTCTGGTTAGAATCTCTTCCGTCATTTTTCTAAACCATTCCACATTCCATTAAGAATCTAATGGAAGGCTGTAAATATTTGCGGCTAACGAAACCGCGTTCTATCTTGTCTCACTCCTCAGACATTTCCTAATCCCCTGACAGTGTTAATTCATAAATATTCAAGGAAATGCTAATTGGCGTAAAAACTCGTATTAGGAGGGAAAAAATCTGTTTGTTGTTATTAGTGTGAAAGATAAACAAGGGGAAGTTTTAAAAAATATACACAAATACTCTATTCACAAATGTAGAGCTGTATAATTAGGTCCTCTGACACGACGGTCCATTCATAATTTTCCCACTTTCCGAGACTAATTAGCCAGCTCATTACGCCCAAAAGTTACCATAGGTCTGGAGTAGATAATACATAAATGATTGTACATTGGAATTATGTATTGTATACATAATATTTTGTGGAAATATTTCTTTTTGTAGGACTTTTACAGGAAGCAGGAGCTAATGGCTTCATTTGAATTTAGATGCGTGTGAGATGTGTGTACTGTCTACTACGTTAATTCATTAAATTAACTACTAATAACTAATTGTTATTGTAGGTAGTGTGTATCCGTAGGAGATGTGAGATGAGTTACTTACGGGTTAAGGTCGGTGACGATTAGTGGAATTAGAGTAATGCAGGTTGACAAGGCCCAAAGGAAAATTACGATGAGAGAGCATCTGTACGTTGTTACGATGGACTTGTACCGCATGGGCCTCGCGATGGTTACGTACCTGCAAACGATTTACATAAATTTTTGTAACTTGCAATAATGCTTTTCAACAACAAGTCAAGATAACATGTTACGTTCTGTTTTGTGATTTTTACATTTGTCTGGGTGCATCTCATGCTAACCCAATAGCAATAGGGGTCTTTCAACTATGATGCCTATCATCAGCCGTAGAAATGACTTTTCGAAATGCGTAAATACCGTATGTTTGCACTGTTTCTAAAAGTGAAAATCTTGTTTCGCATTTTTTGAAAAGTGAAAATCTTGTTTGGCCTTTTTTGAAAATTGCAATAATCTTTTTTCGCACTTTTTGAAAAGTGCAACACTACTTTCGTATTTTTTGAAAAGACTGAATATTGTGTTTTGCACTCTTTCAAAAATTTGCATTATATTTTTGAAAACTGGCATTTTCTGGAAAATCCAAAATTACGTTATTTACACTTTTTCGAAATATTCTTTTCATTTTAGCCTTTTCTTTTCAGATTTCTGTTTGCTCACAAGTCGCATGACCACGTCATATTTGCAAGATGCCTAACAGCCAGGTTCGCCAGTCCCTTCAGTCTACTTACATACGATTATAAGAACGTGTTGGAATTTCAAATTGAATGGTGCGATTGACGACTAGTCATCACTCAGTATTCAAGACAAGATATAGGTGTAAGTATATTATTTACTGTCATATCTGTAAACTTTGGCTTTGGTATCGTTTTTGTTTTTTATATAAAATACTGTACTAGTTCAACCGCAATGTAATAACATAATAGCAATAACTCACATATACTGGAAAGCAATATTATTGGCAATTGGTATAGACGAGAGTTATTAGGTTATTACCCAATGGCAATAAACATTACGAGCGTACGCACTAAAGTCTTTGATTTTTACAGGTAAATACATACGAGAAGATTATTGTTTGGGACGGAATGCGTGCCGAAACTTGAGTAGCAGTACTTGCATCTTTGTAATACGTACCTTTCACAGGCGATGGTGGTGAGGGTGAGGGAGTTGACAAGACCAGCTCCAAATGTCACATAAAAATTGACTTGTTCCATGTGCACAGTGACAGAGGTGTCAATGAACCAACTCAGTGAGATCAGCAGTGTCAAGAGTGACACCAGAATGTGGGAAGTTGAGAGACTGAGAACGAATCTGTAAAATAATCCATAAATTACAAAGGTGGGTCATTATGACAGCGATTATGATGTAATGAATGAAGAATGCGGTTTTTAATTATTTGGCAATTAAATTCTACTTTTCAACTACTCGAATCGAATCGAACCACCACCTAAATGTTAACTGTTTCCCTCTTTTGATTTATATTGTACGTCATGAGCCAGTAATGAGATTTTCTATTTCTAGCTTTCCCCAAGTGCTATACAGTCTTATGCCCCAAAACCCAGCAAAGAATTAATTAATCAGTAAAAAGCTTGCCACTACTAATTACCTAAGGGAGGTACGCATCATAAATATCGTATTAATGGTGCATGCAAATTATGGATGCAATCGAGTACCTACTTTCTAGTACTGCTGATAGGAACGGTATCGAGCTACATTTTTATTCTATCACCCATCTACAGGTGTACAGGTGTACATACATACTAGAATGAAGTGCCAACTATAGATAATCCACTAATTACAAAAATCTAAATACTAAATCACATACTACGGCAGAAAGAATGATAAGATGTATAATTAGTCGAAATTGTTATATTTTTACCTGTTCGAAGGACATTTGGACAGTGGCTTTCGAACTATCGTCCAAAAAATGGCTCCATTTAAAAATACTGAGACCCCATGAATGGCGAGGTGAGTGACTGAAATTTCAAACTCCATGGTAAGTGCATATGAATGCAATCCTCCGTTGCGTTGCCACTGCACAGCCTTCCTTTCCAAGCTCTGAATTTATAAATGCTACACGCACTATTGTAAATACTGATAGTAGATGCTTCCACTTTTTTCACAAATAATTCACATTTTTCCCAATTTCGTGCCGATTTCAATTGCCATGTCGCAATGATCCGTCAATGGGTGGCTATATGATATAGTACTACAAGTATGATGGCAATTTAATTTCACAAGTTTCAGTTGTTTCAGTTGCAGACGTACAATTTAAACTGACGGCAAGTGAAGGAGATCATCAAGTCTAAGTATTTATAGGTAATAACTACCGATTGATGGCGTGAAATTGAGAGCAGAGATCAGGCTTCGTCTACTCATTCCCACTTGATACTCTTGAAGCTCTCATTCTGGAGGCTGGAAGCCTTGATTGAGTAGCAAATGAAGAGTGGGCTCTTATAAGGGAATTCTGTGTACGTCAGGGAGGACTGATACTGATATCACACGAGCATTAGCAACAAAGTAAGCACGTCCCTACTTTGAAAAAAAAACTCAATGGATTTTCCACGAAAAAGTTGATGCAGCTTCCAAGCTGGAATGTTACACCTTTAATGACTTTATTCTCTTCTTAACAGTGCCAGTGCCGTGCTTCTTAGGACTGGATGACTGCCTGTAGGCACAAGGTCATTTTCTCGTCTTTGAAAAGCAAATCAATGATTATTACTACCCCGATTTACTGCCTACTATTAGGCAGAGGGAGGGTGAGGTGGGCTGGGAGAGAAGTAACAATAGTAATTATTATTACTCTAACTGGAACTGAAGACGATAGCAGAATTACCTAGATTTAGATTGCTCACACGAACTCGTAAATGCTAAATGGCACAAGGTGCTATGTGGTCCGAGACAGGTCTTGACGGGGTATTATAAAATATTGTGCAATTAATTAGATTTTTATTGAACTGATTTGAAGCTGTGCTCGTGTGGGACTGGTTCTGGATTCTGGTCTCTGGCTCTGGCTCTGGCATTGACGGGTGCTGTGTTGAAGGGTAGAAGCTGGGAGACTGTGAGACGACTGATCTGTCGCTACGATCCCATGGAGATGAATTGGCAAACTGATTGAAGAGAGTTGCTTGAATTTTGAGTAGATTGTATTATATTGTTGCGTGGGACGCACATTGTTATTATATATTGCTATTCAAACGGCTGCTGCAGTTCAACGCTGCTGCTGTTCACTCTTCACTCTACAATCAGCAACAAAGAATGAGTTTGAGAGAGTTTGTGGCAGTATAGGAGTGCAGTTGAGTCTGTGAACAGTACAATGCAGCAGCAAACAGTAAAGAGTTAAAGAGATTATATATTATTATTTTGTATTGTACAATCTACAATTGGCCTGGGAGCGTTAGTGTGTGTATGATATGTTTAGTAAAGTTAAAGAGTATTTGAGATTGGAGCTGACCTTGCTGCACACGACTAACGCTTTTCAAAAGATTCTGATCTCATACAGATATATATACTCTGACTTCAATGTTGCGGCATAACTTTTCTTTACTAAATCATCTCTATCGCCCTATACTACACACACTCGTGTATCCCATCACAGTACTCTCCATTGCATTCATTGCAGGGCCAAGAACCAACGCCGAATGTATAGCAGATCCCTATACCGCTCTATAAGCTAAATACAATAGAACTAATTATTATGGTAGCATTCTTAACATTATAAATTATATATTTTTGTAATCACGATTTTAGAGATATTCTTCACAAATATTAAATGCTCTACGACCCTAGACGGTATGTTACTAGCTATTTAAATTCTGGGGTATATAGCATTTTATTTTATTTTATTTTATTTTAGTTTACTTTGATTGTTTCACTCAAGTTGTTGTGCAGTATGTCAACTTATTGGCAAGTGCCCGCACGCTAGACACTCACTCGGTGTCCGATAAGACTTGTCATAATTAGGTATGTGCATTCATTCATTCTTTCAGTTTTAGTTTCAGCACACTCAACTCAAATAGCAATAACACTAACAGCAATCATCCTGCAGTCAGTATCAGCACAGTTGAGTGAGAGCAAGGGGCAAAAATTGCGATTGTATTATTTTCCAACTAAACATTTTATTATCAAATTAAAAGAAATATATGAGCTACTAACACTAGTATAGTGTAGCAGTAGTAGCCTAACAATTTCAGAATAAAATAAAATAATACACACTGCACATCGGTAGAATTAAGAAATTGATTGACGATTGTTTAGAAAACAAACTGGGATAATAATGTGAAGTGTATATTTGCCTTGCCTTATTGTATGCTTGTATTATAGTATTGTTGCAAAATTGTAAAAGTTAAGAGGAAAAGAAGCATTGATGTGATGAAATATAATGTGGGTAGTTTGTATTGTTTATTGAAATGAATGACTTTAAACAATTTTTTAATTACTTCCAAAGTAACAAGCAGTAGGTAGTACTATGTATGTAGGTATTCACGTTGGTATTATTATGAAATGACTCATTGTATACTGACGACTGACGTGCATAAAATGGTCGTCGGATTTTTTATAACTTTTTGTGGTGCTTTAATAGCGAATTTGAATTTGGCAAGGTAAAGGTAAAATGAAGAAATGATGCGATTACTCTTTTCACGGCTTTTTATATTGTCCAGTAAAAGGTAAAAGATATGTGGAGAGAGGGAAACAGGAAAAGTACGGAGATGTGAATCGATAAAAACTAAAATAGGACAAGGGTAACCACAGAAAGTGTCAATGCCTTAAGATCCTTGTCAGATAGAGCATGTTAACCAGAGCCCCCGGAGGCAGACAGACGGAATCTGTGGATCAGCAGTAGGGCCAACGCATAGGCGTCTACGTACATATCTACATTATATTGTGCTCGTAAATTGTTTGATTTGACTGTGTAATTCAAATGTTGGTGTCGGAGTTAAATAATTCAAGAGAAAAATAAGGAATATTTAATCAAAGGCTGTAGACATACAAAGACACACACTGGTCTGTGTTGTAGTAAGTGGGAAATGCACTCTCAACCAAATGCCAAAGTCACAGCCCTTGAATTTCGATTTCCTCCATTCTCTCTGTAAATACAGTCGTGGGTCGCTCCATTTGTTTTTGCAGACGCAGAGAAATTCCCGAAGTTATAACTATTGTATGTAGGTAGTCTGTATATATATTATGACGCCTATTAAAAGTTCTGTACTAATCAAAGGCACCTTAACCTTCAACCGTAGCAGAGGATAAATACGACCTGCAACACAAAACTCCCAACTCCCTTTCCGCCGTTCACAAATCCCACGGTAACTTTTCCTTTTGAACTGAAGAACCCGATAGGAAGGATTTTTCTACAAGTGAATCAAGACTCAACACAGACATTTACCACCATGTATGCACATACAAGGTGTCTAGGAGGAAATCAATTAAATCGCCGAACTAAACAAAACAATAAAATCCATTTTGTACAGCAATCTTCCTTCTTATTATGATTATGATACATTTTTGACGCGACTTGTAATTTAAAAAAATTTTAAAGTATCTAATCTAACAAAATTATTAAAATCACCAATGCAAATCACTATCACAAGTCCACTTCACTGCGCGAAATCATTATTGATAGTACAGATATGCTCAACATCCCGAGGGGCAAAACAACAGATTAGTGCTGAAGTAAACAAAACACTTTTGACAGGTAAGCTTGAGGAAAAATTGGAGCCATTTGAGAGCAAAATAATTTTTTGTTATTAAAAAATACAGATAATACTTCTTTTTAATTCGGTATGCGCCTTCTACGTATGTAGACACGTACCAGCAAATATTAATACCTTTAATGATATATAATAGGTAGTGTACAGTATGTAATTGGTTACGCAATTTCGTATTCGAAAAATATGCAACAATTTTTAATTTTTTAATCCTACGAGTGCGACGCACTGCGTGGGTCTCACTAGTCAGTATTGGTAAATAAATAAATATACAAGACAATTAGCAATCGAAGTCGCTGCTGCGTTCACTACTGACTGCAGAAACAACACACACACAATTATCTACTTAGGTACTCACAGGGCTAAGAAAGCCGACCACATCGGTACGTGTTTTGTACAATCATAGCACGTTTTCACACAGTAATTAAGGATAGCTAATCATTCGTGAGCTCAAAAAATATGAGTAATGATTGTAATTTAAAAAGCTACAGGGAAACAGCAGCATTGACAATTTTCTTACCGCTCGTTATGTCTGTGCCCCCACTAATAATATTAAATCCATGATTTTTAGCAACGATATGTAAGGCAACTATTTCACTTCTGGTGATCCCACCCACAACGAAAACTAACACGTTCCTACCCCGTGCGTACGCTTCTGCTCCAGATTTACACTTGATCACATTCTCACTGATTTGATAGAATTTCATGAGATCCTCCAACTTTTTCTCTACGATGGCACTATTCGTCTTGGGTGCAGTTAGAGTTGATAAAATTTCATCCGTTATTTTTGCTATAAACGGAGTGTACGCTCCATTGAATATGTAACTGGGGTGATTGGGGGATTCTATGCTCACGTCAATGTTGGCTGCTGGGACTAAAAAAAAGGCAAAAAAAATGAGACTTTATTATTACGCATTTGTATTTTCCTAATTACGCAAGACCTAATTATGACATCAATTATTACGTAAACTGACGTACTTATGCTTCTTGATAAAATAAAACTCTAAAAGTTCCCATACCTAGTTTTTTGACGATGCTTTGAAAAGAAGGAGAGCCAACTTTCTTGTCCTTATCTCTAGGAGACGACTGGGAAAAGGGAGCTGCATTCGCGACGCGTGACATGACTTCGGCAACTCCTTTCGCATTTACCTCAATTCCTCTGTACGGATACAGCAGTCCCATAGTTTCTAGACTCTGAAGTGTGATGGCATGTTTGAAGCCATAGCTGTGAATAAATTGAGTTTTTAATGACTTGAAATCTCTGACACCGTCCTGAGTTAACGAAATGAGACACATTAATCTCATAATGCTATGCTGGTCGTAGCCTTTAGCCATAGCATCCTCAAGGAAATTCCTTGTTTCATTATGACTTATATTTTCTAATATTTTCCCTTCGGTGTCAACTTGCTTCCTGAGGTCAGATGACTTTTGATTTAAAATGTAGCCCACCGCATCCAAGTGTAAGCCTAAACTTCTTTGCATCAACTTTAATTTATTCAAGTCATTCTCCACGAAAGATTTCATGGCTTGAACTGAAAGATGAGCACTGTCATCCTTTAAGCGCTTTAACTCCTTCGCTTTAATCTGCAGGTAAGGGATGACACGAGAAAAATGGAGCCGTCTAATATTTTCAAAGACTGGGTCTGAAGAAGTCACGAGCAATTGAGTGTTCCCTTCCTTCCCCGTTATTTCTGTACCAAATGTCACAGTTTTCGCTTTTATGTTGAAAACTTCGTCCAGCATTCCTTCGTATGACAGTGAGGACATCAAGGGACTTACAAAGTCCATTGAGCGATCGATGAGCAGTAATGTTGGGAGGTCAGACTCGGGGCGATTATAGGACTGAAGTGAATTTGAATAAATCCTCTCGTATTCTGTTATCATCCGCACTATATTATTTGAGAAACTCCCCATTGCGATCTGTAAAAATTTCATCAATTATTTTTAAATAGAGTACAGAATAAAGTATAACAGTAATATTTTACTGAAATAACGACAAACACAAACGATCAAAGTCAAACCTACCAAATGATGAAAGTCTCCATAGATTCCTCTTAAATTAAAAATTGCCTTTGCTACCGATGCAAGGTACGAAGTATCTTGATGTAACCAAAGTTCAGAAACAATATTTTCAAACTGTAGTGTGAGAATATGATCGTCTAGAGGAATCATTTCATAGGAATATTGGCCAAAAATGACATGACCATAAACACCTTCAGTCTCAAACAATGATGCAATCACATGAAGCAATCTAGGAATAACTATAACGGCGTATTGTAGATTCACACCTTTAGCTACATTTGTATTAATTTGATCACAAACAAGCTTTGCGGAAATCAAGTCAGATCGTATAAAATAAAGGCACTGCGAAACACTATCCGAGGGCTGAGGTGCACCAGATTTTTCAAGAATGTATACTTTCTCCACTCCATGATCCCTAGAAAGCATAATTAGAAATTAAATTACATATTTTGTCATTATTACGTTCCTGACATGCAACATTTTATGCCATAATTAACATAGGTGATAGGTAAATGACAATTTTAGATTATTTTGGTGGGAAATAAAAAAAAATGTAATTATCAATCAATTAGCAGTTGACACAACAGTTGTATAAATACCAACAATTTAATATGTGGTAAACTAATAGGCAATGGTAAACTAATTAGTAATTAGGATACACTTGTGAATTTATTACTTACTTTAAAAACTGAAAATTGGCAATCAGATCTAAGGTTGGAGTCAACTTTGATTCGATCACCAAATATTTCTTGCCCCTCAAAATTCGTAGGGCTCTTGATAAATTCTCCTTTGACACTGCTTTGAGTAATTTTAAATCGGGGGCCATAATGACGATGACACGAAGGCCTGGCACTTAATTATTTGATTCTTGAAGATGATTAAAAAATAGTTTACTTAAGATAAACAAATGACAAATGAGAAGAGCTTGGACGCAAAAATAACACCACCCTAATCTTATTTATATTTTACGTATACTTACGTAGATGCGACCGAAATTTTTTTACGAACCATAGTAAATTGCTTAGGTAGTTATTACACAATACTTAGATAACATATTTATCTATTTAAATAACAATTAATCAATCCTTTAATTGAGAATAAAAATTGCAAAACAGCAACAAAATATGACAAAAGTTTGAGTGTCACTCTTCAGCGCGTTAGCTGTAAAGCTAACGCAGTCAATAGTACGCTGCTTCGGGTGCTTGCTTCTTGCTTCTTCCCCATTACGGTTTGATGAAGCATGTTGCATTTTTAATATTCTTTAACCAAAAACCAAAACTGCTGTAAGTAAAGTTTTAACAATTTAATAATAATCAGTAATGCATATTTACTGAATTAATAACATGATAAGTATATACTTAACTACAATTTTTCAATGTTATCGTGCAGTACACCATTTCAACGAAAATGACAAGTAGAGTACATACAAATATATAGTATAAACTTGCTTTTTGAATACGATGTTCAAATTGTGAAATATTTCGAAAAAAACATGAATAAACCAACGTTTCATCCAGAAATATTAGACGAGAACGAGGACTAAATATTTTTTGATGAATCTATATAAGTACCTAATTACTATTCTACATGCTATGTATTAGCTTAACGGTGCATTACGCGTCTGTGTTGGACGTGAGCAACCGGTAGCAATTTCATTTTAAAATGTATATATGAAAATTCTTATTATCTTGAGAAAAATCTTGAAAACGATTTGAGAACGTACACAATCTTAATCTGGACCAGGGCACACCTGCTTATGATTTTCAATCAGAATGTGTAACTTTATTTCTGGATTCTATAAACAGAAAAACATATTTGAATTACAATTAGTCGTATTAATGGTGCTACTTTTAAGTTCAAAAAACAAATCCAGCTGATATAGGTAAGTTTTCTTCATACAGTCAAATTTGGGGCCCCCGTTCGGTTTTATGTGGTGCATGCATCGGCGTGTGATCATAAACATACCAAATAGGTTCAGCTATCGATTATCGAATAGTAAAATACGATGTGATATACCCCAAGAGGACCCATCCTGTGCATAACTGCCTATCTAACCCACCCACTCCGTGGGAAAAATATTGACTTCGCTTCCCACTTATGTAAATTCAGGTAAAACTTGCCCATGATGATGAGTTGTAAAGTAACAGTATAGCTGGCTGCAATAGATCAGGACTGCGTGGATTGCATGAAATTCTCCCTAGGCCTACGGTCTAGAGGCATTTAGAGACAAGTTTAGGAGTGTTACAAAGGGCAAATATGACAGCATGCGATTTGTAATGAAAAAGATCTTAGAAAAAATACAAAAATTAAAATATAGTTTAGGTGTATCGATACACCAAAGCATTTATGAATATTAGCCCTTTTAAAAATACAAAAATTGAATTTGGTGTATTTGATGGTGGGTAAATGTAGCATTAGCCTTTTCAAAAATGCGAAAAGTAAATTAAACATTTTGAAAGAGTGTGTAAAACATTGTATTTACACCTGTCGAAAAGCCATTTCTGTATGAAGGCTTACTTGAAAGACCCCTCTTATTAGTATGCACACAGATGTAAATTGCAAGTAAATGATGCTCCAATGACTATGCATGGCACAGCTTTGCAATAATTTTACTTTACAATAGTTTTATTGTATTCTCATATTAAAGTCGGCATAAAAAGTCATTTTGATAGATCTTACGATTAGAATCATTTAGATGTAGATATAGATATGTCATCAAAATCATAAAAGTAAATATACACAGTAGTGGTTGTATTTTATTTAGGCACGCACGTAGACATTTTCAATGATCGATCAATACCAGTGAACTAACTATACATATTGTGCAGCTTATATAGCACCGACTTATGTAAAGGTCGATGCTGTAATGAAACTAGGCATGCTTATTTTACAATTAAAAGATCTCATCATTATCAATCAGTAAAACACCACACAAAATGTTGTAAAATTTTAAACCATGTTAGTTCACTTTATTGCTGTATAAGAGTATTACTACAAAAATAACAAGCTTAAAGCTTGTCTAATTAATGCGAAGAATCGTCATGTCAAGAAAATCAAGTAGGTACAAAGGGAGTTACAAGATATACCAATTCATTATACAAAAGGGAAAAAAAATGAAAGTTAAGCATATGTATAAAAAATGTGTACAAAATTAGTATAAAAAAACCCACAACCAAAAAATGTAAAGACGCACAATTATATGGCATCACAAGACTGCACGTCGGATCGCAGATCGAGCAGTGCAGCGTGTAAAAAATAAACTCTATGCCCCCTTATAAAAATGATTCCTGTAATTTTTTATGTAGTACCTATGTAAATATAGTTGTTGTTAGTATTGTTAGTACTGTGTTTCGTAATCTGTATCTGGACGTACCAGTACCAGTACCATTGGAGTAGATCACTGGTAAAGGATACAAAAAAAAAGTTATGGTAAAAAAAAGGAAGCCCGAAAGGATTTTTGTGTGTCTGAGTAGTATTGCGAGTTGTGGACGTGTTGATGTTAGAAAAAAAAACAATTTTCAAGGGTATTAGTAGCGTCCAATTTAGTAGCCAATTCCACCACCGTGACCACCAATTCCAATTCCTCCATGGCCACCACCGAAGCCACCACCATATCCACCAGAGCCAAAGTTGCCACCACCATAGCCGCCCCCTGAACTGCCACCAAAACCGCCAAGACTCTTTTGGCCACCGCCGTAGCCTTTGTTGTAGCCGGTACTTCCTCCGAAGCCTTGAGCCTTACCGTACCCAGTGCCATACTCTCCACCGTGACCATGGTTGCCAATGAGTCCCTTGTTAAACCCTTGGGCATACTGGTCATTGTTGTGGCTACCGTAGTTAGCATTGTGACCCACGTGACCCTTGTTTCCGTAGGTGGCAGTGTTCCCCTTCTGGGCAACATTGTTGTGTCCATTGAGGTACTGACCATCGGCTCCCTGTTGACTCTTGTCGAAGGCATTGACGTGTTGACCCTTGAAGAATTGGTTTCCGTTGGCATTGTTGTTGAAAGCTCCCTCGTCACCGAACTTGTTGAAGAAGTCTTCCTCATTGTTGGTATCATGGAAGGTGTGGGATTTTTGGAATTCGTCCTAAAAATAAGACATTATTTCAAATTATATGTAATTCAGCATCAGTAAATCTTCGTCAATGTACTGACCTATTTGCCTTTTTTAAAAATGAATTTATACCTTGTGATGAGTGTTCTTGAATCCCTTGGTAGCATGTCCCTTGGAGTGAGCTCCCTTTGATCCGAATTTGGTTCCCTTGGCGGCCTTCACAACAACGTTATTGTTGCCATAGTGAGTTCCGTCGCTTTTGGCAGCTTTGGAGACGGCCCCAGCATTTCCGAAATGTCCCTTCTTCTGTCCTTTGTTCACGTGTCCAGTGTTGGTAAGAACGCTCCCTTGGTCAGCCTTGAATCCCTGGTTGCCCTTGTGACCCTGAACAGCATTGTAGTTTTTCCCATTGGAGCTGGTGAATCCTTTGACGGCCTTGTTCGCATTTTCGAAGTCGCTACCGTAGCTGGAAAGGAGAAATATTTTAAAAATATTTTGAAAATAGTATAAAAATTTCGATTATAATGATAATCTGGATACAATTTATTGTATATTTAGCGTTTAGTAAACCCACTTTGAACCACTGTTATATCCTTTGCCTTTCCCGAACCCACCACCACCACCATAGCCTCCTTGTGTTCCATAATTCTTCCCGAATCCTCCTTGCTGTCCTCCATAACCACCATAGTTAGAGCCCCCACCGTAGCCGCCCCCAACTCCACCGCCGTAGCCGCCCCCAACTCCACCGCCGTAGCCGCCCCCATGTCCGCCAATTCCTCCAATTCCGCCACCGTAGCCGCCGCCAATTCCGCCAATTCCTCCAATTCCGCCACCATAGCCGCCGCCGAGTCCAATGCTGGAAGCAGCTGCTTTCAGGTCAGTCTTGTCAGCTGTCACAATTACAACAGGTGTCAATTTAGACTCGGATTTAGATTCTGAATCAGTTTCGTCCTTATTGTCAGTCTCATCAGTCTCGTCTTCGTTGGAAGTCGAGTCCCGCTCTGTTGCAGTCTCGTCAGTCGTGTCACTCTCAGTCTCGGACTCAGTCTCAGACTCAGTCTCAGTCTCGTCATTATTATTGTCACTATCAGTACTCTCTTCAACTTTAGTAGTTACAGTCGGTCGTGGAATCAAAGAAGATAATGTAGAAGAGCTACCGTCCTCACCAGTTTTGTCCGGAATAGCTTCAAGAGCTTCTAGTGCTGTTTCCCCAAAAACGGAGACCACCACAGCAGTCAAAGTCAAAATTGTCCATGAAAACTTCATCCTAAAATTGTGCTTTTAGGAAATTTATTTCACTGAATAAGAATTTTTGATGCGGCTGTGTATATAAGAGAGTGTATAAAACTTTGGAGGATGTTCCTCGGATGAGAGACGGAGGAAATGTGATGATAGACGATGGGTGAGCACGAGGATTTTATAGTTGCGTTGACCAAACGTGGGGCACCTGGATAATAATATTTCCGCAGAAAGGATTTACAAGGCAAATAACACCTTAAAACACTACTAAAGACAGAGAGGCAGGACAGGGTAGTAAGTTGTTATGGTGAGGCACGAGGGGTAGTATTAACAATTAAGGTCGACTGAAACATGAAGGTACGCAGACACATTCTTGGTCATTGATGGTTTTGGGTAAGTGACAGTCAGTCATTGTAGATTGTAATAATGGAGATCATATTACATATTAGTGCATCAAAATATTTGCAATGAATTGCCCCATGCTATAGGCATTTGGTTAGGCTGGATGTACCTAAGCATCGCATCCCACAGTCATAAAATAAAATAATGTCGTTTGGTTTTGTGAAGGAGACAGAGAGAGAGAGAGAGGTATTATATAATTATGTGTATAGGTATCCATGAACTACAAATACTTTTGCATTTTTTTTGCCTCTGTAAGTTTAAGTGGTTGTTGGTTTGCACAAACCTGACGTGAGCTTTGCGGTAGTGGTTACTGGTACATCAATCAAAAAAGTTGGAGGTAAAGAAAGAATTGAGGTATTTCATCTGAATCTCGATTTGAATTTGATTGCCCGGACTTGAAGGTAGTTATAAAGATGAAGCACTTGGGATATACCTACATACATACATATAGCTGTGGAACAGTAATAAAAATAAAAATAAAGGAGTATTTTCCCAAACAACGACCAAAAGAAGAAAAAAAAAATATAATGATTTTAGTAACCGGTACATCAAGTGTCAAGGGAAAGGAAGTACGATATGATGCGAGAATACAGAAGCAAAAGCACTCAAAAAAAAACATTCAATTGTTGTCTTCCCAATGGATCTCATGACGAGGATGACGACGATGACGATGACGAAGAGTGACAATTACTTCTGGAATTTGCTCAGTTTATAATTTAGGGTACAGTATCTGTAATCTGTATACTGTAATCTTGTAATTTCGTCCATTTAACATATTTTGTACACAAATTTAAAGGATAAGTGAGATATTGTAATTGGGATTGTTTCTTATGCATGTACCTCTATATGGTGCCTATGATTACCTCCGTTTTTTGTGTGCATCTGTGGCACAGATAGAGGAAGGTAGGTACTATCACCTGCAGGATCTTGAATTAATCCCAATTTATCTGTACTTCTCGTTTTTTGCCATTTCCAGCGTGAATTTAAGATGAAAATTGTTCAAATTATGCATACTACTTTTGTATATTGTTTCACACGTAGTCAACCATGGAATAAATAGGAAGTATCAGTACTGGCTCTGTTATACTAACATTATAGATTGCTGTTTGTCTATATTTTAAAGTTTTAAAGTAACTATATGTAGATTGTGCTGTATTTCATGCTCTGTCGACGGCAGTCAGCCAGAAAATTGGCGAGAAAAAAAAGATGCAATTATTATGTGCTTGGCATTTGGTGTCCATGTCTGCCGTTTATATATAAGTCTACGAAGTAAATGTGTTTCTTTAGAGCTTCCTTCCTACAAAGATTTCCCTTTGGTGCGTACATATGCTTGTCAAATTGCATGTACTCACTTTCGATGAATAAATTGGTCTATCCTTAAGGTTGAAGCCATGATCATTACCAAGTACACACAATGTTTTGTACACATTCAATGTTTCTAGCATCACAAGATCAAGTGCACAGGTACCTACTTTTGTCAATCATTATGTAAAAATAAAACCAAGTCTAACGATCATTCTTCAAGTTTACTGATAGGCATCAGACAGACGTTTTGGTTGGGAAGCACAGGTATTTATGGGATATAGAATATGGGATATGAACTTATAAGCGTAAGTATACTTACATGCACGTGTAATTTGGAAATTCGTGACGGCTCCGATTTCCTTTTTCCCCGTCTTGCGACATTGACTCTGTCTGTTGACCGGATATGAGGACATGACCAAATGATTCGAGACACGTCATTTAGAGTTTAATTTTGCAAGAGAGTTAGATTTGCAAGAGTTAGATGCGAGCAAGAGGCAGACAAGATCCATGCCAGTAAAGCGGTAACGGTGTTTCTCAATAGTCTTTAGACAGATGGTAGTAACGGATAGAAGATCGGTTTGATTTTCGGGATAATAATGTCAATACATATTATGCTGTCTGGAGAAAAAAATTCCAGCCTACATAAAACGGTTTGACAGTCAATTTTTCATAAATTAGACAAGCATTCTAAGAGAGAAGAAATAGATCTCCAAGAGCTCAAAGTGCATTGCAGCAACGTCATTGGCATTGTTAAGACGTGTTTGGCAGTTTCACTCGCCGTTTCAATCAACAGTTTTGACTTTTCGGTTAATAATTCCAACGAGTTTATTGTTTTTCAGTTCGAGAAATGTAATCCATTATTTTCTTTATTTTTCGAAGTGTTTATTGTTTTGGTTGGTATTACAAAATTAGCATGTAATTGTTGATAAATCAGAATAATTTATTTCGTAATAATATTATTATGTGGTTCCTTGGACTGATTAGTGAGTCTCTCAGCGAGTGTGCATTGTCTGTGTCCCCACGTTCAGTTACCACCAGTATTCACTTGAGTTTGAGCAGATATTTGTTTTGTTTACATATCGTAGAATTTGTTTAGGTTTATGAGAGCAGCTTGCAGTAGACATGGCCTCGTGCCCATACACGTTCTTTGTTTATACAAAGTGAAACCTCCATTTTAAATTTTTATTAGTTAACGTCGTTTGAAAAGGATGGCACTGTCAATTTTTGTTGGACTGCACAGAATTTCCATGAGTTACCGAATGTTTGGAAAAAAAATCATTCGTGGTTGTTTCAACTTGACTTTTCAGCCTCGAATTTCGTTGGATGAAGGACATTAAACGTCAAAATACCAGGATCTTCTTGTTCCTGATTTATTACTTATAGCTTTAAGGCATTTCGAAGAAAAATTATTATTAAACCTGAAACCAAATCGAATATTAAGGTTAAAAATTAGAATGTGCTTCTACTAACTTAGACGCTATAGAAAGACACAGTGCTGTCTACGTGCGTGACCAACATTAAAAAGAAATTGTTTGTTAAAACGAAGTTGAATTCAAACGTGTCCAACTGCCCATCATCTGTCTACTATGGAGAACGTGCCACTGAGTGACCAGTGCTCACTGCACTATAAGGATGTGACTATAGGGATGTTTCTATGTGTAGGAGTTGCAGTTTTGCTTTTATCACTTAACCAGTTTCTTCTTGATCTTTCTATAAATTGCAATTTGTTATTCATAGGCAATTAGTTCGATAATTTCCTGTAGTATTCTCTATGTATTCTCGTATTAAAGTTGCTTGCAATTAACCTTTCACACACTTGAGTTTAGGCCCTAAACTTGTAAACACATATCCAGTAGCTCTCTCGAAGTGTCACGGTAGACAAGCTGTTACGTAAGATTTATATTATAGTAATTTATACGCATTCCTGTGTAGTGTAGGCAATTTAACTAATATTCACAACAACGGCTAATTTCTCTGACATATTTCGAGTTTAACTGTAAGTTGAGTATGTGATAGCAAGGTTGGGTTAAAGTCTTCAATATATAGAAAGACCGGAAGTTCGTCAATTAGCCATCCCTCCTGTGGCTACTAAACTGCTCCGAGACCTACATACCAGCGTCCAGTTCAAGCTTTAAAATTAGTCCCCATTAACCACGAATATTTTCTGTACGCGAATTTAATGCAAGATACTAGTATACTTTCTTGGCTGTAAAATAAGTAAAAAAAAAAACCGTGTTTTTGCATGAATAGGTCAATTTTTGTACCTTTAGTGACCTTAATACCAGTCATCGATAAAACGAAATCATATTTTTGCAAACTGATGAAATCCATTTTTTTTAATACATACGAAAACAAATCCCAAAAAACTGAGAAAACTAAACTGTCCCAGCAACCTAAGTTAGTATGTAATGCCAATGCAATGTTTAATACCTACGTGTCGATGGAGCTATCTATACCTGTTGTATTTGGCCCATCAGCTTAAGTACGCGTAATATTTTTAGAATACAAAGCGCTGAAGTGCAATTATTAAATCAGAAAACAACTTCACTAAAAGCTTTATTTGTCAAATCAAATTTTGACTGTCACAAGTAAATTAGAAGTACTGCCGACTTAATTTGTACAAATATACTGACTGTTTAGTACGCGACGTACAAAGCTGATTTACAGCACTCGTATGAACTTGTATTTCACTTTTCAGTGCACTTAATTATAACAGTATCTACTATTTTACACAGGGTTTGCAAATATAATAATTAGCAGCATTAACTTAAAATCCTTGGGAGTGCTGGCCAGTGTATTTTCTGGCAGGTGTTAGGGGATCGTTTGTATGCAACCAAAATAATAACTTCTCTTCAATCTTATTTAGGGCAGGCAGCGTCAAAACTAATGTTTCATGCTTCAACATGGAGTACACATTCAAGCCATACACAGGCATTAAGGTATGATGTTTCACAGCGTCAGTGGCGAGAGTAATGTTTTTTGGCATTAAGTCGGAACTGTAAATAAACAAGTAACGATTAAATCAAAATTATTTCCCCCATTTACTAATCACGAAGGTGAATATAAAAGTATGAAATAACTAGATAATTTTTTTAAAAACACTATAAACGCGAAAGTAAAACTCACTCGTCCACAAACAGAAGTGACATTCCCCAATGTCGTTTTGCTGCCAAGTCTTGCAAATATCCAGGGTCGTCCGTAGGAATATCCAGGGAATCAACAATTTTCAAGTCATCCTGAGCAAATTTCACCGATAATGCTGAGCAGAGTCCCTTAACTCGCAAATAAAATGGCAGCATGTAAAAATTCACCTCGGGGCCTCTTGGTCCATGAGCTTTCCCTCCTTTATACCAGATCGGACTCGTTATTGAACCATGTCGAGCTTTTCCCAATCCTTTTTGTGGCCAAGGTTTCCTCCCACCACCAGGTTTTTCGGATCTGTTCATGGCTTTTTCCCATCTCTATTCCATGTGGCAAAAAATAAATCGAATAAAAAAAAGTCATTAATTTAGTCCATAATCCAGAATTACGAGCATACAGTACGGGGTTTATGTTTCTTCTTAAATAAAAATTATGTAGTAACTCACAATTTTTCGATACTTTTGCTGCCACTTTACATTGTCATGTATAATATCGATCCGAGGGAAAGCTCCAAAAATATCTGGGTGAAGATCTACCAATCCTAATTTTTGTTCATCAATGGTATCTAAATTTTCGAGCCATCCCTGTCGGTGTTCACGGCGTGGTTGGACGAAGGGAAGTTTCCTGCTTGTAATTATGGGCAGCGGTCCCCTTTCTGCAACCCAAAGAATTTCCAAAACAAGATAAGAATTGAATAATAAACTAGACTAACGGCTCAATAATGTATGCGGCATCAACAATCAAATTGTCATACACTGCAAATACCGAATAAATAAAGTAAACATCATACCTATTACTGCAGAGTCATTATTTATGTTACTCCGAACGGGTAAATCGATGTCTGGGTCATTGAATCTCGTTACACTGGTAGACAAATATTTAACAAATATTCCTGGACTAGCATTACCAACTTTACACAATTTAATTACTGACTGCATTTTAGTGTCCTTAAGTATTGAAGTTCTAAAAAAAACTTTGCAACAATCAGTTTCAGTTTCACATTTATCTCGTTAATTTGACTGCTCCGTTTTGTCCATTCGGTTTACGTTGCTGAAATGGTACACAATCAATCTATTCGGTTTTAAGTGCCTTCTTGTTCAAAATCCACATTTAGAGTAAATAAAGTTAACTGTTATTACCTAGTATTAAAATTAATCTTAAAACACTTTACAAACTTAGCCGTGTAAGAACCTTTAAGGATGGCGATGGCGTATTTGAGAAGAAATGAACTGAAATGATTCCTTGCATTTAAATACGGCGATTTCAATGTTCAGTTTTTTTTTGTAAGAGATTGCGACAAAACAAACAGCTTCCGAATATGTTTCAGGTTGGAAGCTGCAACCTGGCCGAATGCCGAATACTGGGGTCCAATTCGGCCGAATCATTCGGACTTTTGTCTAAGTCAGCCGAATCCGACCCCGAATGGTGGTCCAAGTTGGCCGAATGCAGAACAAAAGATCCAAGTTAGCCGAATGCCAAATTGTCCAAGCTGGCAGAATCCGAATAGCGTTCGGATGGTCATGCAAGCTGGCCGAATAAAATATTCAAGCTAGCTGAAATCCGAACAAAATATACAAGCTAGCCAAATACATTGGGGAAAAGTTGGCCGAATAATTCGGATTTTGTCCAAGTTAGCCGAATGAAAGTTTTTTAAACACAAACTAATTTTTTTTCACACTGACGAACAAATAGAGTGATCAGAAAGCGGTAAAAGCACTAAAACCTTCTTCACACAACATTCTACGCCCCAGTAGTATGAATCACACACCATTTTTAGAGCTGATTATCTGAACAATCCAAAAAGCTTACATAGAGCATACTGTGGAGATATTAGTTATATTATATAACAAATAAAAATATACAGATATATATTACTATCTAGAGACTACGCATAGAGTAACAGTAACCGTCCTATAAGTGATCAGCCCCTACTGGGGGTCACTGGCTTGTGTTTTGATTCAAGTAGCTACAAAAGCTCACCTTTTCATACTATACAGTCCCTCCAACCATACAGAGAGGGTTGGCCTTCGACGACACTAACAGCGACCATTTTTGCCTGACCAAGTCTCGACCTAAAAACAAAAGTAACACTTCCATAAGTTCTCCCAATGTTCATCCCAACTGGTTTTCACAGTTCAGGTTAGGGTTATGGTTTGATCGTCAACCCTGTCATACAAAAGTATGATTTCAATGTAAGAAGAGAAGCAGAGGAAACTCAAAGCAGAGTAGGTAGTGGTGGCTTGATAAAACCTTCCTCCCTCTTTCTCTCCGTCAGTGTCCGTGTCTAGTGTAGCTACAAACTATAAAGTAACTTACAATGAATAAAGAAGGCATCGTAGCTTGTTTCTTTTCTCGCTCATCTTTTGTAGATGCTGGTACAATAATTCCTGTAATACTGTTGATGTAGTTAGAGTAAAGCAGAGGAAGAGAAAAAAGTGGATGTCCAGAGAATTCTGGTGAATGTGAATTAAATTGAAGGTACGAGCCTGTCTCTAGTGCATACTTTCCTCTACTGTCGACTCTTTATAGATGTTGTGTTTTATATTGGATGTATGTAAATAGCTTGGTATGTATGATGTAATTGAGTTGTAGTAGGGCAAACTATGCTACTATGGTTTACGCATCTAATTCACCATCCAATCAATTGGCAAAAGACCATTTCAGTAATTGTAAAAGGTACTTATAAAGGTGTAGGGCTGTAAATGGGAATGCCACAACTACGTAGATTGTGCTAAGGTAAGGGTTGGTGCTGCTCATGCTGTTTAGGTCATACAAAACCTTAACTGTACATACGTTTAGGATAGAAACACACATTCACAATTTCCACATCTTTTTTGTTCCATCGCACTCACAACACCCTTCCGATAGTACCTTGTGGTGTTTAGACATGTAGGCAAGTAGACTTGACAACATGGAAAAAAGGACGAAGCACATGTTATCACTATATCTGCTTCACACACGGCAGAAAAGTTTTCAGTAAAACGCAACTGTGGATTGTGTTAGTGGGTCAACAAAAGAGCAGTACATATGTCCGATAGCCTTTTAATTACGTCCTGAATTCTGTTGCTTCGTGCTGATATTTTTTTAGGTTAACCAACCAAAAAGAATAATTCAATAAATCTGAACAGTCTCACAGTTCTTGGTTTTGTATCTACACTTTATGTAGACGTATAACAGAAAGTATTAAAATGTCCTCAATGCAGTCTTTACTACAACTACAAGTACCTACTTACCTACCTACCTGATTTCAAGTCATTGGTGTTTTCAATAATAATAGCGTTGGAGTTGACTTTGGCCTCTTTCGTTTTGTGCTGTGAATCGTGCCACTTGAATTCGTGTCAACTACTCAATTGTCTACACAAATCTCTCACACAAGCCGCACTATGAAGCAAATTGCAGGAGTACACAATTTTGAATTGAAAGATTTCCCCAAGAAAGATGCCAGGAATCGTCACTCTTACCTACCATCCGTATCCATCACGACGTGTGTACAAAACGTCCCAATGGACATAAGCTCTTGTTTGTGAATTTGGTTTTTTATTTTTGAAATTAAAATTTCTTTTCGCGTCTTGTTGTATTTACACTGTTATTACGCACAACTGGTAACTGAATACTAACTTTTACTACAGTGATCAGAAGTTGAGTTTTTTAACTAAACGTACAGACGAGACCCAAAGCAATTTCAAAAGGTGCTACTCAATATAATACAATTTGTGACGACAGCAAGCAAAAATGTTATTTGTGCATTTTTTACTTCTCCTTGCAGCTATGTGTGCAAGTTCAAAAACTCAGATATGTAAACGCTTCTTCTACATTTATATTATAGTCTCGTTCACGACTCATTTCTATTTAAAGTAGTATTCTAAATATTTGTATAACTTTAGTTAATTGTTTAATGTTGGCAATATATAGAGTGTGATTGTTTAGCTATATGTGATTTATTTGCGTTTGAATAAAGTAGTTACAATTGTTAAATTATTTTTGTTTCGCAGAAAATCGACCACTATTCTGGAGACACAAACCACCGTAACCTGTTGAACAATGAAATTAACACTGATCATCCTGAGAATCGATCGAACTACTCTCAGTTTATTAAGCTTTGTCGAGTGTGTGGAACCCACCGACATGGCAAAGGAAATCGCTTAGCTGGATACAAACTTGTGCTCATCCGCGGATACCCCTTAAGTGTCACAATGGTTATAGATTTAAACAATTTGATACTTACTTCTGTTGATAAAGGGAAGCGTTACGCTGTTATTGCTGGTCCTAACGTTCAATTAAGTTGGAAAATTGAAATATCGGGACTGTGGGTGTGGGCGGTAAAAATGTTATGTGGGATCTTATATATAAAATGACTAAATGACAAATGACTTTTTGTTTTCTCATTTGTTCGGTCACGTAAACAGATACTATAATTTAAATTATTCAGTAAATAGAATAATATTGTATAAACTTTTGACAAAGCTCAGTCCTGTCTCTGTATGAACATGTTTTTCGTAATTCCAGTAATATTCTTAAACTGCAGGTCACCACAAAGGTCCAAAGACGCTAGAATAATCAACCTCATACTATTTTATAGCCAATATACACAAATACTTCTTTAGGAGTTGCGACTATACACTGCAACCTAAACTGAACTTTGACTTTTGAGGCGACCATAATATATTGTGTAATAAATAATTTCTGAATAATAAATCATTTGCTATTAACACACTTCAAATTAATCTTAAAACTGCCTTCGATAGAAACCAAAATCTAACGAGAAGTTGGATAAACCTAAACACCAAGACTAAAACAATAAGTTCTAATTATCGTTTCGGACAATAATCTATTATTGCTAAGGCAACCGTAATCATGATTTTTGAGTCGCTGCAATAACTTCAGTTACGCTCTTTGACAAAATAATTTTATGCTTTTTAATATTTTATTAAAAACAAATTGCATACTACTATAGCAGTGATACCAGCAAATAATCAAGAATGGCTGGTTGTTATAATAAAAGAAATGGAAATGGACAGTAATAGCATGCTGCTCTTGGCACTGCAATAATGATTTTAGCACATCCAGAAGTCGCGCGATGTTTTAAATTATCTACAGTTTTGTCAAGGGATCACGTCCGTCAACACGTACTGTCGTTTAGAGTCCTTTTTCCGTACTACAACGTCAAGCTATAATACAAACGTTTAAGAAATGACTGCTGAATATAAGCATATATGTGCTGTATTAAAATACCCTAATAGTTTTTCACATTGTTCCATTTCTACAGTTAAGTTAACCAAAAATCAAACCAGAAGGTGAAATATTAAAAGACAATAATGGTGATAGCGACAGCAACTGTCACAGTCGAAAACTGCAGAAAAACTAAACTACTAAATGAAGACAAGTTATAACACGTACAGTCGTTTACAACGTTAGCTTAATCTTAACTAAAAAGTGAAATGTTATGCAAGCAGAAGTTGTAAAGTAATAATAACAAGACTATTAAGCGGATTACATGTAATCGAACTTTGAAAGTGTGACTTGTGACTGATTTATTCATATATAGGCAATCCTCTACTGCTGCCTGTTAGTCAGCCTCTGCCATTCGTTGGCAAAAGGTTACAAGGAGTTGAGTTTTGTACCTTCAAAATCAGACCACAACTTACAAAATATACTGGCCGTAATGTTTTGTTCTTTTTGAAAACAGGCAGTAATTTTATAATGTGTATTACTTACTTGCCGCATACTGACTTGGTTATCTGAATTATTCAAAAGTTGTAGTATATTGTGAGGTGTTTGTAAACACCCTTCTCGCTAGTATTTAACTTCACAACACATGTAGTCCCTTTTATAAACAACTTCAAAGATGTTACTTCTGTAAACAAACAAGTATATAGCCATTTTTGTAAGGACTACTCCACGAGCTTACTTTGTCACCACGTAGCCACAATTGTATACGTTCATCCTCAAACCACTTTATTTCTGTACCTAGTCACCTTTGTAACCCCTTACATTTGATATTACAGTATGCACGTATGTAGTAACCTTTATAAACATAATTCCACAGGATATTTTTGCAAACATCTAGTCAACCTTGCAAACAGTTTTAAAGTTGTTATTACTTTAACCACTTTTAAAGTCCCTATTGTAAGCATATTTTCACTATTGATTTTTAAATATTGCTATAATAACACGTAGTACAAGTACGTTTCTAGGTCCAAAGGGTTAAAGAAGGTTCTACAAAAGTCACAATAATGGTTCGTAAGTTCCATTTGTTTGATTGATCCAAGGTTGTGGTGTATCGTAAACGATTTGTAAACACCCTTCATGGTAGTACTTCAATTCTCTTTGCATGTCGCCGTTTTTGTTAACAACATCAACTTTGTTACTTTTGTAAACACTTCCACTTGCTTACTTTGGTAACACACCCCCACAATTGCATACATCTGTGTTTCATCACTTTATTTCTGTACTTGTGGTCACCTTTGTAACCCCCTATTCATTTGCTACAACAGTGAGGGCGTATATAGTAACTTTGGTGAATACTGTAACATCGGCTACTTCTAAGACAATAGCTCGTAGTATCCGTTAGTTTAGCATAAACTATCTGACAAAAAGAACAAATCTTCTTACAAAAAGAAATTACGAGCTTGTTTATGTGAAGTGGCCTGTAGGATTACTTTAACAAATGACGGCCTGTCTTTCATTTCACTATCAAACTTGGTTTCTGGCGTTTTAATAGTTTTTAGCTGACAAAATAGTTTAGTATAAATATAACTTGCGAGTATCAATTGAGAAATCTTTTAGATAATATTATACTTTATTGGACATAGATCGACTTTCTGTTGACTACTTTTTAGTTTTATTTTATGATAGATCGCTGATTGGTTGTTATTGGGATAATAATTTGGGTTATGAATCCACCAAATGTTTGCAATACAACATGTATACTTGATAATATAATCCCAGCTTACGGTTCCTTCTATGTCAAATGTGAGCATATTGAAAACAGCTACTGAGCCTGAAAGTGCGGAACGGTGTATTGTACTGTAAGAGAGGTAAGTGCACAAGTCAAATAAAAGCGTAATGCATTAAGGGCGAAATCTTGCCTTTTATATACCAAACTTTATTTTTAATATGGTCAACCTAACGCAGTTGTAATTTGTAAAGGTACCCACTATTTGTTATTTAATAATTACGAATATTCAAATTTAGCCGACCGAAATGGTTTGCTTATTAACTATTCCGTATTGAAATCAATAATGTGGAGATGAAAATTGCGGAAACTTTCGAAACTTTGTCAGTATAAATCACTTTTGTATCGACTAGTTTTAGTTATACATCTACGCATCATCAAGGAAAACGTAGCAAAGGAAAATAACAAATAAATCAACCAAAAATTGTGGCAGTTGGTTACTAGGTAATTGTTCAGTTTAGAATGTAAGGAGTCGCCTAGTTGAACCCGTTTGTAAACGCATTTATTTCCCTTACTCCTAAAGTTCTGTTCTTGGTTTCTTTGGTAAGACTGCTTTCTTCTTGAGGACCAGCTCAAATTTTTGCATACTTTGAAACTTCTGCAACAATAGGCAAATAACTTATAGAATCAAAAAGTAAAGTAATAGAGTATAACACAAAATAATATAAGGTGCAAACAAACAGCTGTGCTTACGGTTTCTGACATGTCCACTGCGTTAAAAAAATATTAAATTGCTCGAAGTTCCTTTACGTATACAACTTTAGCTTTCCAAATATTAGAGAAAAAACAGTACCTTTTAAGTTTCATCTTTTTCCAAAGCGTAATAAGTTTTGATTGACTGTAAAAGAATCGTTTAGCGCTCCTGTAGTTTTCGCTACCGCTATGTGAACAACAAATTCGTCCAGTCCGTTTTGTCGTGTAGGAGTTGGTAATCGTAGGGTTTGCTTGATACATTTGACAAAGAACTTCTTCAAGAAATTGAGTCCGCAGTTTTTAAGCAGGGACATCTAAATTATAGTATGAAATGGTGAGCTTTTGTAGCTACTTAAACCAAAACACAAGCTAGTGACCCCTAGTAAGGACTGACCGCTTATAGGACGGTATACTTACTATATGTATGCTTTTTGGAATGTTCAGATAATCAGTGCTCTAAAAATGATGTGCAATCTATATTAGTGGGGCGTAGATTGTTGTTTTTAGTGCTTTTACCGCTTTCGGATTACTATTTAGTCGTCAGTGTGAAAAAAAATTAGTTTGTGAAATTTTTTTTTAAACTTTCATACGGCTAAAGAGCTTGGACAAAATCCGAATTATTCGACCAACTTTACACGAATGTATTCGACTAGCTTGTATATTGTAAGGATCAGACTAAAACAACATCCAGTAATCCAACAAAATGAATATACTATATGGCTAGGTCCTTTTTAGGAATAAAGACAGAAGTAGGATTTAGGTAGGTAGGGAGAATTATAATAATATTGCGTTTTTTTTCAGCAGAGTAAAACTAGTAGGGTGAAGGCTTGCAATTGTGGTCGGCTGATTAATGTGGTCGCCCCCTTTTTCACCCAGTGTCAAATGTCAAT